>PVLD010008052.1:0-51846 GCA_004027595.1 Dinomys branickii
AGCAGTTTTCTCACCTGAAAAATTAGGGCAAAAGACAAGACAAAGGGTAGCAAATAAGCAAAACCTAGCATGTCCTTGGCACCAGGAACAGAGGGTTGGCTCAGGGGTGTTCACGTCCTCATTGCTAGAATAGCTCAAATCCCTTCTAGAGAAACTTCTCTTGCAGATGTGTTGATAGGTGCCTCAGCTGCCTGATACACTTGACAGCACCACAAACTCCCAACCAATCAATTAAGAAAAATAAACCTACAAACGACCTTAGTAACTTCACACTGAAAGTGACTACAAACTCTTGCAGTTACCCAGAGGAATTGTCTTGGTAGTTAACCATCCAAATGCATTCATCTTATATGACCATTCCCCACCAGCAAATTGTTTTTATAGTCAAAACTACAAATTCAGACCCCTTGGTCGATAGCCCCATTTTATGAGCCGTCTGTGGAAAGCCCTGCAGAACCCCCTTGCTCGATGGCCTGGGAATAAAGACTGATCAGCCCAGAATCACTGGGGGATAGATTCCAGGTTGATTCACATACTACAGACAGACTGGGCAGGCCAGCTCCATCCCTCTTCAGAATTACATAGTCGATACCTCTTCCGCTCACCATGTCTCAGAAAGGCTTCGAGGGGAAGGTGACCCCTCTGGAGAGGCTCTGGAGGGAGGCCAGCAGTGCACCAAGGTTGACACCCATCCAGCAGAGAGCCCTGCTTCAGGTGCAGGCTCTGCGTGTCTCACTGCAAAGCATTTTCTGTGACTTGACTTTGCAACTGTCCTGTGGTTCTGATTGTCCACAGTGGCCACACACGACAAAATCAAAGTGACATAAACTCACAAGGTCAAGCCTGTCCATTGTGCTCTTCCACATCATGCTTCCTGTGCCTCACCTCCCTGTGGGAAGCCCAGCATTGGGCTGTGTGTAGCTAAAGGGTTTGTGCTAAGTCTCCACAGTGCCGGGCTCTGCTGGGGAGCAACAGCCGGGGAGCACCATACAAGAGCAGGGCCAGGAATCCTTCCTCTCTCACTCTCGGTGCCCATGGCCTGTCCCTGACCTGTGTCCCTATGGAGCAGGCCCACAGCCTTTTCTTCCACGATGGGTGGAATGACTGCACTTCTCTTACTAGACTGTTCTAATTTTTCCATTGTTACCTGACAACAGTAACTGTCAAAATTGAACATAGCCTGTGAATCCTGGAGAGCTTGTTGAGACACAGGGTGCTGCACAGGGCCTACCCCCAGAATTTCAGCTTCAAATCCAGAGGGTTTGGAGAATCGGCATCTCTAACACTCTCGGGGGAGGGGGGGCTCAAGAAGGGGAGGTTAGGACTCAGCTGGAGCACCTGTCTGACACCTGTTGTCTCACAACTGGTCTTGTCCCACTCCTCGCTCCGGCCTGCAGAGTTGAAGACTCAAGGCCTATCGTATGCAGGGAAACCAGCAAGGGTGCCCCGTGTAGTCTCTAGATTGTAGCTGGCAAGTGAGGACGGAGGCAGAGCAGTGTCTGTTGCTAAGCAGACAGAAGGTCCCTTGGGACACAGAGCAGTGTTTTCCTTTGACCTTACAGTCTTGTGTTGGTGGGCCAGCTCCCTTCACTAACGCAGAGCGAGATCTGGTTTCACTGTGACTGTCTGAAGGCCTCCAGTGATGTGCAGGTTGTGGTGTGGAGTGGGAGACAGTGTTTATGAAGCAGCGTGTGCTGCCCCTTGGGCCTCCTCCGGAGAAGCCCTGTTGAGATGAGTGCCGGCAGGAGAGCAAACATCTGCCTCCATCTGGAAGGAGCAGATTTTCAAGGAGAGACATTAGAATTGATTTATCTAATCATAAAGATAAAGCAAAATAACATGCAGCAAGCACCCTTGGCTAGGAGTAATTAGAGATGTATGGTTGTCAGGAGGAAAAGTAGTTTGTGAAGTATTTTATGTAAACTATTGTTTTAGGAAGTGGGAAGAGGGGAAGAGAGGCTGCTGGGTGGATGGTGGGGAAAGATAAACGTTGGGATAAAACCCGCAAATGATTTATGCATCAGCTTGAAGTTTTGATTAATGTCTTGTGGCTTTCATTTTGAAAACATAAAAAGGTAAAAACAAATACAGAATCCTACTGATGGACAGCTTAGGGCCTAGGCAGCCCAGCAGAGCACCCCTCTGCCCCAGGGTGGGGACAGGGCTGAGTCTACTGGTTTGACCAGATGGTGGATGCAGGGGTGACACTGGATGACATATGAGAGACACTTTTGAGGTCTCCTTGGCCATGAGGGACATGTGTTATGGGCACAGCATCTGGCTGTGGCTCTCAGCCTTTGCTTTCAGCAGTCATTGCAGGGTGCAGGGGAATCAGCCCCAGGTGACCTCCTCGGGGTTAGTGGCTACAGAGAGGTGGATGCCATCCCACTGCTCACTGCCTCTCCGCTCTCTGCATGAGACAGCAGTGTCCCCTCCATGTCTGAGCCAGGAAAAGGCTAGGTTGGTGGAGTGTCTGGCAATGATAGCTCTTGAAAACATTCACTTTGTCACCTAAGTGTGGGCCCCAGATTCAGAGTGGCTGAAGTGGAGTTGAATGAGTAGGAAAAAGCATTCCATGTGCATCAGTCACATCCCCCGCTGCTCCTGAACCTACTGGCTCCCTGAGCACTCTTTTTCTGTGCCTGGGCTCCTTCATCTGCTGCCCGGATGACTGAGACGCTCACTCTGCAGCACCCAGGCCTTTCACGTAGTCGCTGCCTCATCTTTCTGCAGCAAGGCTCTCACCTGCTCCCTGCCAAGCAAGAAGACTCTGTGGTCTTCTGTGGTCTTCCTCTGCCATCAGAATGAAATCCTGCTCCTGGTGCCCAGCAGGCCCAGCCCTTGGGGAGCCTGCTCCAACATCATTTTCAAATGTTCAGCTCATGTTGACTATGCCAGCACAGCACTGGACTTCCACTCAGTGTGTGTGGAAGCCCATGCAGAGACCCGTTGCAGATCATGGTCCTTCCCGGTTCTTGGGCCAACTTCAGACACAATGACCTCTGTATGTCTACTCTGCCCTTCTTCAAAGGCCTCAATGCTATCTCATTCTTCCTTACAGGGCTCCTCAGGTGGGTGGTGGCAGTGTGGCATCCACTCCTCTTCTGACCACTGCACACTGACATGCCAGAGAGCCTCCTTCCGGCACCTCCTGCTTACTTCCTGGCCCTCCTTAGTCAGAGGTGTGAGCACCAAGCCCATCCCAGCCAATCAGAGTGCTCTACCTCTGGCTGCAGTGACTGGTTGGGGGTGGTCACGTGGCTCAAGCTTGGCCAACGGGGCTGCATCCAGCACTCTGGCTGGAGCTTCCGGAAGAACTCTATTAGCAATGAAGACATGGATCTTGGATGACCTTGAGGGTGACACAAGACTGTAGGGTCAAAGGAAAACACTGCTCTGTGTCCCGAGGGACCTTCTCTCTGCTCAGCAACAGACACTGCTCTGCCTCAGTCCTCACTTGCCAGCTGCAATCTAGAGACTACACGGGGCACCCTTGTTGGTTTCCCTGCATACTTCCCAGACATAAGTGTGTTTGGATGTAGACTCATCACTGCATTTCCCAGTAATGTAATCCAACATATTATATTTTGGTCTGAGCAGGAGTTGTGTTAGTCTGTCTCTTCCAAATATTTATTAAAGTAGGATACATTTTCTTGTTAGATTACAATTATAGGTGCATATTTAACATTTTATTCTCAATTATTCATTTACCGTATATTTTTACTAAGCACCCACTAGGTGTCAGGTCCCATACTGAACACTGAGGGACAGACTGCTCTTGTCTCCTAAGTACGATTCATCGGTGAAGAGCAGAGATCCTTAAGTACAGCTGTGCAAAGTAGCTCTAGATGGTTTGGGAGCCTGCTTTGATCCTGCAGTCATAAGTCTGTCTGAGCAGCCCTCTGGCAGATGGAGGCATTGCAGCTGGGTACTGAAGGATGAATAGGAGCTCCTTTTGCAACAAGAGCTAGGGAGAATAAACACTCCAGGCTAAGGAAATAGGGTGCTCAAATAGTAAAGTGAGGGCTCAGTGAGCGTAGGGGGACTGCACACAGTTTGTCATGTCTAGGAGGCCAAGGAGGTGCCTGCCGGACTCCACAGGACCTGTAGAACAGGTAACACCAGGGAAGGCACTGACGGGGCATTCGTTGAGTGAGGAGTTTTCATGGAGCATGGAGCATGGAGAGGAGCTACAGGCAGGAGCTGACTCACAGCCACGTTAGGTGAGGAGCGACTGCAGCTCTGCTGAGAAAAGGTTGCATCAGAAAAAAGGCCCACCCAGAAGCCACTGCCGCCGAACCCTCCCCACCACAGCAGCCATGCAAGAGCAGGCAGCCATACCAGTGTTCGTCATTTAAGGGTTTGGCTGCAGGGGAGGATGACAACAATAACATCACCAAGGACAACTTATTCTTACCTGTGGAGAGCTCGCTGCGGGTGGGCAGTCTGTGCCATTTGCCGACACTGTGCCAAGCTCTCCTTAGCTGATCCTGTGATGTAGTTGCTGGGCATGTCTTCATGGGGAGATTAGCCAAGGGCTGGGCTGTCACTGCCCCAGTCATCCATCCATAAGTGCTTGTTATGGGTTATATCAGTGGTCCCCAAGAGCCCATGGGCTCCTACACAGGGCTTTGGGAGTGTGACTGGATCATGAGGGCTCATAGCAGGCCTGCTGCTAGGGCTGGGGTCTGGCCGCAAGAGGTGGGTCACCGGGTGTGTGACCTGGAAGGTTGTATCTCTTCTCACAGCTCCTCCCTTGATGCTGCTTCCTGTCCACCCTGCCATGAGCAGCTCTCCTCTGCTGGGCCCTCTGCCTTGCTGTCCTGGTTTGGTGCCAGCTGGTTACAGACTGAAACATGAGCTCAAATAAGTCTCTCCTCCTTTACATTGTAGGGGTTGGATATTTTGTCCCATAGGAGGGAAGTAACTTAGGCAGTGCATCTGCTTGGTCACAGGCTGGTAAGGGACAGAGTGAGGCTGTGGTCTCCTGCACTGTGTTGGAAGCAAGCTGGCCAAACTCAGTTTCCTCTGCATGCCCCTTGAATCAGATTCTCTAAGTGAAGAAGTACAAGTGTTTATTCTTCTGACAGCCCCTGAACTCTGGGAACTGGACCAAAGGCAGCAGAGCCTGCCCTCCCTTTGTCCTTCCCATAAGAGCAGTGACAGACCCAAGACTGTGCAGTGGACAGGTGTCTTGAACCATGGAAGGCTTGGAGTCCAGTGAGCTAATCCTCTGTTGCCTTGACCTCCTGCTCTCAAAGACTTGTTTATAATCAGTTTGAAGCCATTAATTAGGCAAAATAATTTTTTATTACCATATCCCAAGGGTAGCCAAAAATTAATTGCTGGGGCCTTGTTTGTGCAGGCAATTTCTGTTTAACAAAGAGGAATATTTAGTGCTGTTGTAAAATTAATTGAGTGTGTTACGCTCCGACCCCCACAGCAGTCCAAGGAAGGAGTGGTAGTGTGTGTAGTGTTTATCAACCACACAGCTTTACTAACAGCTTCCTTTGAAAGAGTGGTGGTAAGATTCTGTCCCGGATCCTGTGTTATTTCCCTTTAACAAATGTAACGATTACAACTCAGGCTGTAACACCCCATTTTTATTTTGGTCTGTGACACCATTTAAATGTGAAAGCTCCTCACCCTGCCTCAGATGCAACTGTTATTTCTGTTTCTTTCCAGTCTTCTCCTTTGCTCTCTGTGCTTTCAGTCTGATGTGGCCCACTGTCCTTGGGTTTCCCTCTGCCTTTCTCTTCCTGTGGTGGTTAGGGTACTGTGTCAAATTGACTGGTGTGGGATTCACCTGGGAGATTGCTGGAACACACTTATAGGTGTGTCTGGGTGTCACGGAGGTGTGACCTTGGGGACTGTATATGGTCTCTCAGCCCTTCCTCTCTGGCACTGTTCCCCTGCTCTCCTTCCTGGCCATGAGCAGCTTTGCTCTTCTACCCCTTCTACCATGAAGGTGTTGCCCTGGAGCCAGCTGACCATGGGCTGAACCTACTGATACCATGAGCTAAATAACCCTTTCTTCCTTTAAGTTGCAGGTGTCAGAGACTGTGTCTCAGTGATGAGAGAGCTGACCATTGCACCACCTGTGAGGTGTCTTCCCAAAGCTTCTTTACCCCATGTCCACCCTCTCCCTTTCTAAGTAGCAATGCTGAGAACAGAAAATTTCTCCTAAACTTTTACACTTTTACTCCAGAGTCTCACTCTGTCTGAATTTGTTTTCTCTTCTTTTCTCCTTTGGTCTAAGGAATTTTCTTATAAGGAAAAGGCCCTGGGCTTTGATGTCATTCAGAACAATCTCACATCATAGCTCACACCCAAGGGCCCTGTAACTTTGACTGAATTAACTTTTTGCTCAACTTTTTCTTTCTATAACATGAGGTTATGCCTGTCTGCTAGGAGTTTGGAGAATCAAATGAGATAATCTCTTGGAATTCTTTGTGGTGTATTTTGGAATGTCTCCTTGCTCTTTCTTACTCTTTCTAAACTTATGCATATTTGGTAGGGAAGTACATGGATATATGTATGGATATGTCTGTCTATGTGACTTTTTATTGATTGACAGATTGGGCAAACATTTATCTACCAAGTCTATCCATCCATCCATCCATCCATCCATCCACCCACTCATCCATCTACCCACATTCCTGCCCTTCTACCTCCCCTCCCTGTCTTCTCCCCACCTCACATTCATCTCCCTTTCTTTCTCCCCAGTCTCTAGCTGAGTTCACACCTCTGTTCAGCCTTCCTGGTCTTTCTACTTTGAAGTGAAGACTTGAGGAAGACAAATGTATAACTAAAAAGCATGAACTTCAGGAGCAGGCCATGCTGTTCCTGTGTCTGGTTGCTGACTCTTTCCCACCCTCTGTCTGCATCTGCCTACAGACTGACCCTCCTGGGAGCCCAGGCTGCTGGACAAGCAGAGGTTTGCAGCTCTGATTCCCCATCCACAAGGCAACCCAACCCTTTGTTTCCCCTGCACCCCTGGGGCTCTTGCTGGGTCCTGCCCCTACCCTAGCAGAGCCTTCCACCTAGGAAGAAAGCCTTGCCCTGCAAGCCTCAGCACTGGTCTTTTTTAGCTGCCCCTCACCAGCTCACTCGTTTCCTCTGCCCCTCTTCTCTGTAATCTCATAGTAGTCAGAGCTCCTGCCCCTTGCTCAGCAGAGCTGTGTCACAACTCCCAGCCACACTGTGGTTCTGAGCAGGTCTGGTAAAGCCCACGACCTACCACTGGAGTCCCGTGTTCATTGATCCCATTCAGTGCCTGCCTGCAGTCAGAGCTCTGCCGTAGGGCATTCCCTGCTCCAGCGTCCTCCCACACCCAACCCTGGTGGCCACACTGCTTGTACTTCCAAGCCAGGCAGTGATGACAAGGATCATTGTGTCAGCACCTAGTGGGAAGCATGGGCTTTTTCACCATTTACGCCTCCTTCGTGGTTCTCCTGGTTGCTTCCTTCTCTTTGTCCAGCTGAGTCACTTAGGGACTGACTGACATGCACACAAATGAACACAGGACACACATCCCTGAGAACACATGGCCAGCGGAGAGCCCTGCCTGAGCCCCAACACCTTCAATTCAGGTCAGTGTCTTCCCTGGTGCCACGTGCCCCAGGCAGGCTAAGTCTGTGCTTCTGCGCATGACTCCTTCCTGTGTTTCTAACTCTGCTTGCTTTCCCAAAGGCCTGGGGACAAGTGGATGAGAAAGTGGTTAAAAGTATCATGATTGGCATGTGAGAATTGAAACTTAATCCACAGAGAGATGTCCCAAGTGCAGAAGATTCACAGACAGCAATGGAAAGTCGGCAGCCAAGGGTCAAGGGTCAAGATTGTAGTTGGGGGCTCTGGGGAAGGACGAGGAGGAGCAGAGCCCCGTGATTTTACTGGTGGGTCTCGAGTGCAGCTTGGATGAGCCGTGACATCAGCTGGTGGCCCCGGCTGCCACAATGAGTCACTGTTGCTGATAAAGAAAGGTCATTGATTTTATGCACATATTACACTTTGTGAAGTCCTAAGACTGCCACACAAAGCATAACACATCCTTGTAGCAAAATAAGTCTTTAAGTGAGCAGTTGGGATGCCTGGTTCCAGGCATTGCTGTCGATCTTGATGAGAAATCTGACCCTGGACTTATTTTATATAAGGACGACCCAGGGACCGTTGCTGTCTGAATAGCTACTGCATGCTCAGTAATTTGCAAGTGCAACTAAATTTGCTATTTCTTATTTATTAAATGCACTTTACATATTCATAAAAATCAATAGAGCTGAATGTGATTGCACACACCTGTAATCTTTACATGCTTGTAAAGACAGGGTGTCGAAGCCCAGCCTTGGCACCTCAGTAACTTAGCAAGACACTTCTTGAAATAAAATAATTAAGAAAGGTCTGGGAATGCAGCTTAGTGTGAAGAGCCTGGGTTCGATCCCCAGTGTTGAAAAAAATCAGTAAGGAGTACAAAGACCGTGGAAGTATTTAAAGCATACTTATACTTCTAGGAATCCCCAGTGATTCCTTGGAGTCTTACTTTCTCTTTCTCAAATCCCAAATACTCATATCCAGCATAAATTTTGGGATATCAGAAGTACAAAGCCATCCCCTGGACTCTCGTGGTAATGCCTCCTTGTGGTTAAGTGTCTTTCCATCCTCACCAGGGACCCTCTTCTAGTGATGGCTTGGTGAGGAGAGGTGCTGTCCCCACTGTCACCGTGGGAATCAGCCCCTGAAACAGCCCCTGCCAGTGTCCAGCACACTCACCATCACAAGGGTCCTTGCTGGAATTTGCACAGGGAACCATTCAAAGCACAGAGGAACACTCAGCAGGAGAGAGAGAGGCGTTCTAATCTTGGCTGCCAAATCAAACGCGTGCTCTAGATTCCTGCTTCAGAAAAGATTCTTTTAAGAAAGCCAAAGGCTGTGCAGGCCCAGCTTGTCCTCGTTTCGAGGTGCCATGCTGTGCTGCCCCAAGACTGTCATCACATAGACCCTCACTACCAACCCAGGTGATGGGAAAGTCAGGGAGACCTTCCGGAGCAGCTCAGAGGAGGTTTCTGGTGCCTGCTCCCCTGCCATGCACAGAGCCCACCGTGCTCATTCTGGAAGTGGTGATGCTCTCCCTGAAGACAGCGGAGGCTGACCTCGAGGGCTGTTGATCACTGGGTGAAGTCTTTTCCTTTCCCATAGAGTGATGTTCAAACTCCAGGGGCTATGATCTGGGGGTTTCACATGTTCCCTGCATTGGACATCAGCTCTCCAAGGAGGGGACAGCTGATTCATACACACATTCCTGTAGCATTTGATGGATGCCCAGCCACGTGCCCGCCTCTCCCTGGGAACTTTGCACCTGCCTGGCCTCGGATAGCTCCTGCCTGTGCCCTGGACCCTCTCCCTCCTGCTGGGAGGTGGTGAGTTCAGATTCCCTCTGAGCCAAGTTTCATTTGCAGCACCACCAGGCCCATTTCTCTCCCTGTGTGACTCCCAGAGTCTTGCTGGGTAATTATCCTTATCTGATGTATCTGATTAAAGCATTTCAGAAAACCTCTTAGCAGTGAAGCTGGCAAATTGTAATGAATTTAGCTTGTGTCTTCTGTCCCACAGTATCATTGCCATTGAACACAAACTGCATCAGAAAAACCATAAAAACAAAGTCCTCTGGCTGTTCACATATAGGCAAGCACAAGCTTGTGAATACCAAGGCTGGGATTGTTTTTGTGATATTTTCCATGTCTGTTGCTGTGGTGAAGGAAGTCTCACGACAACAGGTTAGCCAGGCCCAGCGAGATTCCACCCACGGAGTGTCCCTAGCATCTGAGAGCCTGTGGGTAGTCCTGACACACCCAGCGGTGGATGATATGGAGGTAGACATGGTGGTGTGCCCTGTGCTTGTCAGAGATGTGGTCAGGGTGAAAGACCCAGAAAGAGACATTGAGACACTAGAGACCAGAGGAGCAGTCTTTCTAGTTCTGAAAGGGCAGGAAGAGAATGATGCTTGTAGAGGGAAGGAATCTCTAGGAGTCCAGCAAGAGCTACCTGCCTGGGAAACCAGCATGTGGGCAGGAGCAGACCCCTTGTCAGTCATCGTCAGGTAGCCAATCATGGCTACTGTCCGAAACCAGCAAGAAGCCAATCAGAGTGCATGTAGAGCAGGCACACCCACCCCCTCTGCTTCCACCTTTTAGTAGTTGTCGGCAGTTCCTGTTAGCCAAAACCAACCAGAGCAAAGTGCACTCAGTTACCTGAGGCTAAAGGAGGACCTCCAGTGGCTCAGACATTTCCTATTTCAGCGACCAACTTTGGGTTCTTGATTCCCTGAACCAGGAGCTGTTTGTGTCACATCTATAGCGGGTCAGCTATGGAGCCCGGGCAGGAAAGAGGACATCATGGAGCAGAAGAAAGGAGGCATGGGGTCAATCACCACTAGCCCAGGGCCTCTCCAAAACAGGACCCCAGAACTGGGAGAATGGGGAGCACTGTTGTCTTTCCACCACTGTCCCCAAATTAACCAGTGAAAACAGCAACGAAATGGGTAGCCAAGGCAGGTAGTCATTACTGAGTGATCGACATATACCGAAGATTGTGATCCTGGCTGTGTCCTTTTATGTAATCTTTGTGACAATCTCAAGAAAGCCACTGAAATCATCTCCACTTTAGGAATGAGAGAGCAGTGTGAGTGGACAGGACTCTATCTGCACGCAGTTAGCAAGTGGCAAAGCTGGGTGGGGACCACGGTTTCCATTGCTGTCGTTCTGTGCAGTGCTGGCTGCAAAGGCCAAATTCTGCCTTTTCCTCCCGCCCCTTCCATCGTGCTGCTGGTGCTGTTGGCTTTGTCTGCTGAAACGTGACTGGCCCTCCTTTGAAGGTCTATTTTTTCTCATAGTGCAGAGGTTTCAGCCCATGGTTGAGTGATTAAACAGGGAACCGATGTGGCAGGGGAGTCTTGGTAGGGGAGAGCGGCTCGAGGCAAGGCGGACAGGAAACAGAGAGAAGAAAGGAGCCGGGAGGGAGAGAAGCCTTTCCAGGCTATGCTCCCGGGACCCACCCTGACCACACAGCCTGGTGCAGTGGCCTCATGGCCCAATCCTCTCCCCAAAGCCCCCCTTCGAGTACACGAGCATCTGCAACACCTAGACCTGGACCGTGAGGGCTGGCAGAGGGTGTGGGGGGGTGTTTATCACATGCTGTGGAGCATTGTGGCCCGGATGCCCCAGCCACAGTGAGGGCCAGGACTCTTGCTGTCACTGCAGTCCCTGTCATGTCCGGACGTGGTTCCCTTTCTGTCATCAGAGCCACAGCCACTGCCCATGTGTGGAGACTAGACTACACACTGAGCCTAGAGGGCTGGCTACACATGAAGGCTGTCCAGAAAAGGAGATCATCTGTTCACAGAGAACAACACATGCGCATACACACACACACAAACACACAAGTGTAGCATGACCAGGAAACCTGCAGAGATCTGGTAGTGGCATGGGACACACCTCAGGACTTGTGAGCCCTGCCCTGGGCCCATGTCCCTGGGTGTGGGAGGCACACACTGCCGGCTATGTGGTCATGGGAGTCACTCCTTCTTCAGACATCCACCAGGCATGGGTAAGGCCAGGTCGGATGGTGGCACCTGGCTTTATCTAGGCAGCTTTAGGGGTTGGGTTCTACTGCAGGGGCCAGAGCTGACAGCTCCCATAGGTCTCCTGGAGCCAAGGGAAGAGGAGGTGATTGGTACGGTATTTGAAGCTGGGATCTGCTAAGGCCAACAATGGACACATATCCCCTCCCTGGGCACTGGGCCCATTGTGAGCAACCAATGTCATTCATCAGAGGCAGGAAGAAGGGAGGATGTGTGCGGGACAGGAGGCTTCAGTGACATGGAGTATGCTCAGGGTACAGAGTGAGGTCTGCCTCCCAGAGGCCCCGCCCACCCATGATGCTTGATTACTCCATTATGCACCAATATTACTGTCATTACATCAAGCAGGAGTGTAATCTGAGAGTGAATACCACACTTCACTTTTTACGTGTGTGGTACTGGAAATCAAACCCAGGGCCTTTGTACTGAGCTACATCCACATACCCGCTGCTGTATATTTTTAAATTTTGAGACAGAATCTTGCTAAGTCTCTATGTTGCCTAGGCTGGGTTTGAATTTGCAATGCTCATGCCTCAGCCGCCCAGAGAGCTGGGAATATAGGTGTGCGCCGACAGACCTGGCTCTGCCTCACATGCTTACTTCAAATGCTTTCGCTTTGGCACCTTGGGTGAAGAAGAGGAGAAAACCTGACTGCGTGAACCAGGTGTCGATGCTCAGCACATTTCTCTGTCTGTGGCTTGCAGGTTTCCATAGTAAAAGTTTTAACTGCTATGTCACCTCATGTGCTTTGAAGAAGTGACTTACCTGGAGTAAGCCCGCTTTCTCATCTGCAAAACAAACACGCTGAGTGGCACGTGTGTGACTACAGCACGGAGAGATGGACACGGTGAGTGTGTGTGAACATGCCCGGCACACGGGCCTACCACATACAACAGTCACACACCCACTCTGCATAAGTCTACCCAGCACCTGCACTGCTGTGAGCATCACACTCGAAGTGTTTCCAGCCTGACCCCACTTCCTGCTTGTTCTGAAGATAGTGAGACAGAAGACATCATGCTGGCCTCCAGTGAGCTCTTGGTTTCCTGGGGGCTGCATGACACTCACGGTGACTATGGATCCAGCAAAGATAGAGGCAGGTTCCTCAAGTGTGGGCTCCATGAAGAGCTGAGATCTCTCCACCCTCATTGCTCTGGTTTGGGGAGAGCTCAGCACATCCAGTGCTCCCAGACAGAGAAAGTGGGTGTGTGTATCAGGCAGTCACAGCTGTGTAACAGCCAGTCCGTTGTTGAAAGGTTTGTCCTTTTCCATTCTTTCTCAGTCATTCTGGTGAACTCAAGGATAAAGGCTGTTTGGTGCCAGGGTGTATTTCCACTGTGATATCTGCTCAGTGCTTTCTCACAAGAGAGTACAAGTCCGGACCCAGGGCCTTCGGCAGGCAGCAGCATGCAGTTAGAGTTCATGCTGTCCCTTCCTTCCCCTCTTGGTTTTGTTTATGGCTGCCTCCCATGTATGCCACATAATACCAATTTTCACTTCACCCTGCACAACAAAGCTCCTGTTGAAGTGCTGTGTCAGCAGAGGGGTGAGAGGATTTAATGTGAGCACGACATTTGCTCAGTAGTCCTGGAGGTGCAGGGATGGAGCAGACAAAAGTGCCAGGTGACTGCAGCTGGGAAACACAGACCCCACTGCATGAGGGAAAAATGACTCAGAAGACAAACAGCAGTGAGGTGAAGTGCTGGGCTTGGAATGGCACTGGCTTATTTCCTCCCGCAGTCACTTCCCTGACTTGGGGACAGAGGGCAGTGAGAGGAACGGCTGCTCACACTTGGAAAGGACAGGTCAGCACCAGGCATCCTGGTGACCAGCAGCTCCGACCACCACAGCTGCACCTTTCAGTTGGGAAACGATGTGAAATAGCACCAGGGCCGCCCACCCAGGACTTGGCGATGTGCTCATCCTCTGCTCCACACAAGGCGTTTATTTCCCCAAGACAGTTAACGCGAGCCGGGTCTCACGGCTGGGCGACTTGATTAAAACTTGGCAGGCACAGTTGCTGTTTCTAATAAAGAAATCACCACTGCAGCATTTTCCCCTGCTTGAAGTAGCGCAAGGAAAAATTGCGAAAATCCAAAGCCTGACTGTGTCGTCAACAGCAGCGTTTTTAATTTCTCACTTTAATCAGTGTAACGCAGCACCCACCTCTGCCACGCTCGGGGCCATCCCTTGGGCGGGTGCTGGGCTGTGGAGGGTGGCCCTGTGTACTGACGTCCTGTCTTTGTGCTGGAAAGGCAGCCGTGCCCATCGCCCATCCCTCTCTGGACTGCATCCATGCCGAGAGCACTGGACAGAGCTCCTGTCTCCTTCTGGAGCTGGTGAGAGAGGCTCTCAGGTGACCCAGGCTGCACCCCTGGAGCCAGCACATCCCCCTGAAGGGATGGAGCAGCCCTTGCTGCACCCATCTTTTCTCTTTTCTGGTCCCACCTCTTTCATCGGTTTCCTGGCCTTTGTCCCGGTGCCACCTCCCATAAACTACTGGGCATGGCTCGTCCCAGACCCGGCTCTGACAGAAGTGCAAAGCACAGAAATCAGCTGTGGTGCCAGTGATAAAGCCCCAACCTGTGCTGGCTAAGCCATCGATGGACTCATAAACCAAAAACACAGGGAGATCCGTCAGCCATGGCTGGGCCCAGTGCTTGAGGGTGACAGCATCCTTGTCTGCCTGTCTGCTGGTTTGCTTCAGTCTCAGGCAAACACCCCAGGCCATGAAAGGACGAGTTTACATTCTGGACCCAGAGGGTTAACAAAATTTAGATCCTGTGATTCAGATCATTGCAGTCTTGGTCACATGGTAATTCTGCAAACCCTCACCATGGACAAGAGATGGAAGAAACATCTGTGGCCAGACCTGGTTTGCAGGCTTGTCCCTAGATCCTGTGGAGTGGAGGAAGGGGGAAGGACAGGAGGGGGAGTGGAAGGGGAGAAGGGGTCTCAGGCTTCTTCTGATGGGGAGCTGCAGCCGTGAGCCGGGAAGGAGGCCCAGGGCTGAGACAGGAGTGCACATGGGGCACATCCAGACACTGTGGAAATGTGTTCTTTCATGGAGATGTAGAGGCGAGTGGAGGGGGGAGGGTAGAGATGAGGGTGGAGGGGAGAAAGGACGTGGATGGCCTGGGCTGAGGTTGGACAGGAGGAGGGCTGAGGTGCCCTACGCACCCTTGGTTCTGGGCTTTGGCTGTGGCTGCCTGAAGCTGGGCCTCCTCCTCTCTCAAGTTTATCTCAGGTCACAGTGCAGGTGACCCAGGCTTGCACAATGCCAGGGTAGCATGGAAAGGTCCAGACTCAGAGCCAGTGAGAGGAGCCTCGGGGAGCCGGAAGCGGCAGTCACCTGGGAACCAAATGATCTGTCAAGCAGCCAGTTCTAGGCCGGGATTTGTGGGCCTGGAGTTCAGTGCAGGAAGCTTTCATTTCCTCTGGGGCAGCAGCTGTGCACTCAGCAAAAGCCACAGAGCCCTGGGGTGGCGTCAGCAGGGCCTTGGGGCTGCGTCAGCAGGGCCTGGGGCTCCCGAGTCTTTCTGAGCCAGCCTGGCCCCTGCACTGCAGTGGAAAGATGTCACAGTGCTTGTGTATATCACCCACCTGGGCTATTCCCACAGGGCTTCTGCCCCAAGGCCACAAATAGCTGGGTGCTGTTCTCCTCGGTCCTGGGGGTCTGGTCTGGGCAGGGGGCCCATAGGGTCTGCCATGCATCTCTGAACACCTGAGGCCAGCAGGCAGGCATCAGAGGGGCTTCAGGCCTGAGTTCATGGCCCTTTCTCCATCTTCTTCCCGTCACCTCTGAGCCAGGGAAGCCTCTACTCTTCGGCAAGCATGACCTCCACCCTTCAGGAGGATTCTAGCACCAGCAATCACAAATGTTCCTCTTCTGCCTTTTATTTTTTGCAGTACTTGGGTTGCCCCCAGGGCCTTTGCACCAAGCTGCACTCCCAGCTTTCTTTAAACTTTTTAAATTTTGAGACAGGGTCTCACTAAATCACTAAGGTGTCCAGGCTGGGCTCAAATTTGCAGTTCTCCTGCCTCAGCCTCCCCGAGTGCTGTGATTACAGGTGTGCACCACCACACTCTTGCTAGGTTTTGCAACTGGCACTGCTCACAGGGATATTCCATATCAGTGGGCACCTCAGTATAGCTCAGCCCGAGGGAGGGCTGGGGCGCACTCAGACTCCCCGACTCCCTGGCAGCTTCCTGAGTCCTTGCACCCCATTTAGTTTGTTCATTGCATCGGGGGGGGCTGTCATGACCTCCTCTCTGCACCTCTGCCCACCGGAAGCTGGAAGCTTTGGCAGGGAACGCTCAGGAGTGGACTTCGAGGGCTGAGTGCAGTGAGGAAGGTGAAGCAGGCTGCTTCCCTCTGCCCCTCCTCCTGGTCCTCCTCCTGCCCGTCTCTTCCTGCCCTGGCACCGAGCAGCCTCCCTGGCTCCAGCTGCTTTCTGCTGCCCTCATTTCTGGTCCGGGAAAAGCCACTGCTTCCTCCTCTTCCTCCTCCGCCTCTGTCCCCAGTGATACACTGTGTCCCACGCTGCAGACCCTCAGGTGGCAGGCTCCACCCTCCCCCTCATGGTTTCTAGGGCTCCTGGCACCTCTGGAAGCTTCTACCTGAATGTGTCCTGCATGCAGCTGTCTGCTCCTGATCTCAGGTGTCTGCCTGAGTGTCCAGCGTTGTTTAAACTAATCCCCTGCACTCAATCCGCTGCACAAGACTTGGAGCCTGGCCCATCAAAGTGCGTCAAGTGGAGATCTCAGAGGTCGCTGGTAAATGCTGATGTCTTCACGACCCAGTTTGGGACTCGGGAGACCAGGATTTCTCATAATTTCTTGGTAGATGCATCTTGAACTCCATTCTGTCTGTTTAATGCGTGTCCTTAAACAAATTCCTCGTTTCTCCTGCCAGCCTGGCTGCCCAGCCCTTAGAGACCTGTCCTCAGGCTCCCAGAGGCTCAGGAAGACAGTGCTGGGCTCCAGATTTGGCCGGCTGATGTCTGCTCTGCTTCTCTGCATTAGGAATGGTCCCCATCTACACGTCATCCCGAAGCCCAGGGTCCTCTTAGCCCCTTCTTTCTAGGTGGGATGCAGGAGAATCTGTTCTGTTAATGCGCCCCCAACTGAGATGAGCGTATCTTGGCCTCATACCCAGCCCCGGCTCCCCTCCAGCTTCTCACATCTATATGAGGACAGATCCTGCCTCCTTGCCCCGCCCTCCCCTGTCCCGTGTCTCTCATGGTCTCTGGCATCCCCTTCTGATTCCTGAGGACATAGGCCTGGCTGTTGTGGTTGAGGTCATAGACGCACTCCTTGCTTTTCTCTCTTGCTCTGAGTGAGCCTGTCTGTGCCAAGAATGAAATGCTGCTCTCACATGATCCAGAACACTCCCCAGCTTGTCTCACACAAGTATCCTTTCTGCCACCACTCAGCAGGCAGCAGCAAGCCCCAGGTAACAGAGCCTGATTGGCAGACGCACACAGTGCCCTCCGTACCCACAGAGATGGCTTAGGCCGACCGGCTCACACCTTTGTGCGCTTGGACAGGACCAAGGCCACTCTGTCCACCGGGGATGCAGGTATCTTGGGGAGTGCAGAGAAGAATAGACCGTAACAATTACAACTAAAACTAAAAACAAAAGGGAATAGACTAGACTAGCCCAGCTGGAATAGTGGAGTCAGAAGCAACAGAGAAACCAAGTCACCGTTTGGAGATGTGACTTTCCTGTGTGACGCACAGAGACATTGTGACCCAGCTTAGTGCTGCGGGACCCGCCTGTCACCAGTCCAGGCAGCAGCCTCGCAGTGCTCCCTGGAGCCCCCGAGAGGGAGCCTGCTGTCCACAGTTTGTGCATTTTCAGCCTGGGACATTTAGTATTAATTCTCTTTTGCTCCGTATTTTCCCAAATCCCAAGTCCCACCGCACCTCCCCCAACTTCCTGCAGACCATGTGCAGGGAAACCCTGCAGGACGTGTGGGTCCTCCACCTGCTGGTCTATTTTTAATCCCGTGCCACTCACCAAATCCAGAGATTATGAACAAGGAAAGAGCTAGAGCAGCCAGCATCTCCCGGAAATGGGATTCCAGGGCCACTGCCATGGGGCTGCAAGTGGGTCTCATGGTGGACCAATCATAGCTGCAAGCAGGTCCCACGGTGGGCCAATCACGACTGCAGGAAACACGGGTGGCTCAGAGGCCTGGTGTTCAATTTACCTCTTTCCTTCCTATTAGAACTCATTTCTTCCTTTCTCTCTCTTTCCTTTCCTTCCTTCCTTCCTTCCTTCCTTCCTTCCTTCCTTCCTTCCTTCCTTCCTTCCTTCCTTTCTTCCTTCCTTTTTACCTTCCTTCCTATGCCTAATTGGCCGGTGATGGCAGGACATTTCAGCAACTGCTTATCACTGATTTTATACAGTGAACCTGAGAGCGTCCTGAGCTGGAGTGTGTCTCTGCATCAGAGCACTTGCCTAACCTGAGCAAGGCCCTGGGTTCTATCCTCAGTGCTACAAAAAAGTTCAAAATCTTTCATGCACAGGGTAAGGAAATGTCACATGTTTCTGCAGCCTTCTCCCCAGCAGCCAGGTCCAAGCATAGCACATGGCCTTACTCGAGATGGTCCCTGCCCTCCGAGCCAGGCTCACTTGTGGAGAAAAGCTGGGTGACTTCTGTCACTGCAGACTGCTGCTTGCTATTGGTGACGTTCATGATTCACAGCATGTCTGCATTTTAGTATCTGGCTTCATTTTAGCAGAATAGTGTCAGTGAGTTGTGTGCATGTGTCCAGTGTGAGCGACTGCTTTGCTGTTCACGTCCCTGGGTGGCATCCTTTGTATGAGTGCATAAATGTCATTTCTGCTTTCCACTGGCTGGTGCTCAGGCACCTCTTGTCTGGGGCTGGTAGGATTTATGCTCTCCAGGCCATGGTGCCCTGACTTTGGTGTCCTGAGCACCCCCCTCCAGATGTCCCTGGAGTTCGATCTCTGGATTATAAGCAGCTTCTGTCCTGCCAAGGGTCATGCCAAAATGGTCATACAACGCACACACACCTCAGCTGGCACTCATGGCAGCCAAGAGGTCTGGCTTTGCTGTGCATTGTGCAAATTTGGGAAATGTGAACCAGCACCAAGTGCTACAGCTTCATTTAGAATTTACCTCTAATAGCTCTTGTGTTAATGGAGGAAGAGGCAGAGCTGTGGTCACCTCACAGTTTGAAGAGCTGTGGCGCGGGTGGCGGCTCAGGGAACGATGTGGAGTTGTGCACTGCTGGTGGAATCGAAGACTGGTGACAGCCATTTGTGGGGAGCACTGAAAATGAAAATGGAACTCCTGGGTGTGTGTCCCCAGAAATGGGGCCAGGATACTGAAGAGACACCCCTGCCCACATGCTCACCAGGCACTGTCAGCAGACACGAGACAAGCACACAGCCTCTGTGTCCGCCCCTGGGTGAGTGGATATGATGTGCGGTACATGCATGCGACAGAAGATGCCGCAGCTTCACAAAGCAGCAAGCTCAGTCATTTGTGCTGAGACAGATGAATCCCAAGGACATTCTCTCAGGTGCAGACAGACAGATGCCCTGAGATTCACATGTTCTGGGATCTCAAAGCATCCAGGTTGTAGAAGCAGAGTGTGCATGGGGGCCTGGAGAAGGGTACAGAATTCCAGTTAGACTGGAGACTGAGTTCAGGAGCACCTGAGTTCAGGTGCTCCATAGCACACATGGTTAATAATACCACATCGCACGGTTTGGAACTGCTCAGAGGGAGACATTCAGCATCCATAGCACAGGAAGATGACGGGGATGAGGGACGTGTGGATGCTCAATGTCTTGACTAACCTTTCCATGATGCATGCATGTATCAGAACATTGCGCAGTACATATATAGGTGCACATTTGATTCTGTCATTTGCAAATATAAAAGATAGTAGTGTGCTCTGTCCTGTACCTGTCCACAGTGGCTAGCAGGTCTCTGCTCCAGGTGTTAAGGCTCTGCTGTCCTGGACCCATGCTCTGAATCATTCCAGTGGTTTTGTTCCCTATGAGCAGGTAGGGGGAATGATGTCCTCTTCCCCCCAGAGCAAGGGCTCTGTACTCAGTGAGCAGATACGGACTGCCGTGAGTCCCTTCTGCTCTTACTCCATGGGCCCACACTCTGGGCATGACCACCTCCCACCACAAAGGATTTTGGGCATGACCACTCCTTACCACAAAGAATTCTGGGCAGTGCAGAATCAGCCTGGTAGACATGTCCCCAGCTGAAACTCCTGGGCTTTTATTTTATTTTATTTTTCTAGTATGGAAATTGTAGTGCAGGACCTTCACATTGAACTACATCCCAGCTCTTCTTTATTTTATTTTATTTTATTTTATTTTACATTGAGACAGGATCTTTCTAAGTTGCTGGTAAGTTGCCAAAACTGGGCTCAAACTTGCAATTCTCCTGCCTCAGCCTCCCTGAGTTCTGGGTTCCAGTTATGGGCCACCACATCCGGCTTCTGTGATTTTATTCCCTTTGTTAAAAGGTAGAACAGTCAGGCCAGTGTCTGTAACAGCCACATGTGTGCCCCAGACTCTCTTCACAATGCACAGAAACCAAGGACACCAGGTTCCCACTTCCTTGGCCGTTTCTCATGCCAATCTCCCTGCTTCATCCACTTGTGTCCTTGCTTGGTGGGATCCTGGCCCATCCTCGGTTCGCCTCCTCCACCCATGAGTACCTGTGTAGGGGGCCCAGGATGGGCATCAATGGAGGCCCCTCATGTACCTCCAGCTCTGACTGCTGTGATGACCCGCACCCTCAGACCCACAACTGCCACCTCACGCGAGGCTCTGCTCTGAGACTGCTGCCTGTGATCACTCACCCAATACCCGTGGCCCTGATGGGGCAAGATTCTGTTTATTACCATTTACCAAGATGAGGAGACTGAGGCACAGGGAGTTTAGGCAACTTGGCCAAGGCCACTGGGGGTCCAGGTCCAGCCTTCCCTCCCCACCGACCTCCTCCCGCACCACTTCTGCTGTGGGCTCAGTTCACGGTCTCACCTTTAGGGGAGAAATCCTAGCAGGGAGGGCTTTATCATGCCCATGTCCTTTGAGGGTGGGCCTTGCCTCAGAGTTGGGTGGGCGACCCCCCTCCACACTCACCCGCCAGAGCTGGTGCTTGGACAGGGCCTGGGTGAGGGCCGGTGGAGGCCCAGTCTGTCTGCATCGTACCTCCCTGCTGATGCGCTTGCTCTGGGGGATGTGAATCCCAAGACATGAACAGAGGTGTGCAGAAAAGAGCCATTTCCTGGCTCCCTGTGACTCAGGTTAATTTGATTCCAAACTGCATTTGTGGGTCTGGTTGGACTTTTAGTCCCTTCGAGGTCAGTGACTCTTAGATACGAAGCTGCTGTGAGCAGCTGTCACCCAATGCCAGAAACTGTCCCTGCATGTCCCCTCCTGGTGGCACCTCCTTGCCATGCTACCTGGGCCCTTGTCACCACCCTGGCCTTGCTGGCAGCCTTGTTCCAGGGGACACAGCTTTTCTGTTTCCCGAGTCCTGGAAAACATGTTTTTAGTCTCTGGGGATAAAAAACCCTTGCTTCTGTAGTTAAAATAACCACATTTCTGCCAAAGCTTAAGGCAGAGGACACTTAAACTCTTTTTCCGTGAGGGAAGCTTAAACTCCTTTTCCCCTTCTACTGTCACACCCTCCCCCTGCACAGGGGCACAGCGCCTGAAGGAGGGAAGGCAAAGACGACACCAGAAATTAAAAGAATTGATATCCAATGCGATCGATTCACTGGGATGACAGGAGAGCCACACACTGCATCTCGGGTTTAAACTGGTACAAACTGGTAATCACTACCGTGGCTATGCACAACTGTCCTATTTCTAGATGTGTACCCAACAGAAATGGGGACACATGTTCACCCAAAGACTCATGTAAGTCCACACAGCACTACTTGCAACAACTAAATCTGGAAATAGTTCCATGGCTCATCACCAGTACAATAGATACAGACATTTGGGTGTGGACGGTTATGCAGAGATGATACAATGGTATCACCTGCATCGAGATGGAGGAATCTCACACAAATGTTGAAGCAAAGAAGTCAAAGAGGAAAGTGTATCCAGCATAGGGCTGTTAAATATCTATGAAGTTCAAAAGCATGAAAAGTCACTCTATGACATGCGAAGCCAAGGTGGTAGCTACTATTGGGTCCTGCCTGAGAGTTGGCCAAGGGGACATGAAGTTCTGGCAGAGTCCAGCTTTCATCATGTGTGGTGTATGCATGGTGTGGGTCACCTTGGGTCCACACTGAAGAGTGTGTACTTTTATATATGTCTCTGCAGAAGGCACCTGCTCCCAATCTGCCCAGCAGCAGCAGCACAAAGTTCTTTCTGCCTGGTTTGTGATGTGGGTAATGGAGGCTGGGATTCTTTTGAGCTGATGGGATTGGCTTAGGCATGACACAGCAAGGGACTAGTCTTTGTGGACATTACTTGGACCCTATCACAGAGAGTTCTCACACTGCAAAGCCACATAAGGAAAGGCTGGGACCCTGCCAGACACCCCTTGCCCAGGCCAGTTGGGTGGTTCATTCATCCAACAAATATTTGGCAAATGCCTGCTATGTGTCAGACATGATTCAAATAACTGAGGATAAGCACTGAATGAAATAGGCAAACGATGTTGTGCTTGTGAAACTCACATTACAGTGAGTGGAAATAAAACCCACTCATTCATCCACCAGTCCATGTATGCATGTATGCATCCATCCATACATACATACATGCACCCTTTCATCCATCCATGCATCCATCCATCTGTCCATCTGTCATGTATCCACTCATCCACCCACCCATCCATCCACCCACCCATCCATCCACTCAAACTTCAGCATGAACATGTTTTAGAGACAAGTATCTGAAGTTGGGGAGACAAAGTGACGAAGTAGCCCTGTTGCCAGGGTGCAATTTTATGTCAAGTGGCAGAAGATGTGCTCTCTGAAATTGAACCGCCTGTGCAGAGACCTAAGGACCTGCTTGCATATGGAAGAGGAGTCCTGAAGACAAAGATGGTACCTGCAAGCCTGGAGTGGGTGCACACTTGGTGTGTTCAAGGAAAGAGAGAAAATCCATGGAGAGCAGCAGCAGAGCAATGGGGAAGGAGTCAGGTGGTCAGAGAAGCAGCCACGCAAAGACTGTGGGGTGGCAGATGAGCAGGCGTTGAGGACCCGAGGTTTTACCCAGAGGGAGATGGGAATGCGGCAGAGGCTTCTAGCATAGCATTGGCTGGACATGAACATCTATGGCTGCAGTGTGGACAAAAACTTGTTGGGAGCCAAGGGAAGAAGCAGGCCAACCAGGTGCCCTCTGTAGATCCCAGAGAAGGTGATCACCATTGCATCAGGGCAGGAGTGGCAAGGTTGGGGTATATGGCTGAGACCCAGGTTGCTTCTGTAAAGCAGAGCCTGCTGTCTGATACTCGGCCCCAAAAGCACCCAGGGGCATCTTTGCAGAGGAGATGAGGGGCTCTATGAAGCGAAGCTCAGGCTATCAGTCCAGAAATGGCAGCTGCCTCTGCACACCTCTCCAGCAAGGCAGGAGTGGAAGGGCAATGTGAGCAGCAGAAGTTGCTCTGGGACTGCAGGGATGAGGCGCATGGCCTTGAGAAGAACGAGTTGGCATCAGGACCCACTGTGGGAACTTCTGGGTAGAGTACCGGAAGTCTGGAGCTACAGGACCCTACAGCACAAAAGAGACAAAGACAACAGCCACCCTGAGGGATAATTGCAGGGACTGACTGAGATGGAGGCCAGAGGGTGAGCATCCAACTGTTGCCATAGTAACATGAGACAGTCCTGTCTCCCTCCCTGGAAGCACCCAACGTGAAATAGGAGAGCAGGGCCTGAGCTGCACTGCGGGATCTGCACCCAGCAAGGGGTCTCACAGACCACAGGGAGAGCTTTCATCCTCTGCAGGCTCTGTCCTAATAACTTATTATCTCGAGAGCAAGTTTGCAGTCTATAATTTTCTACTGAAATCAGCTTCTGCAAAATACTTAGCAGAGTGCCCACCACATGCTAGATGCTCAGACAACAGGTTTTTCTTCTTTTGAAAGTTAACTTTACTTTGTAGTGTGCTAATTCAGACCTAAAAGCAGAAAACCGTACCTCTGAAGAGGATACCGCTTGGTGCCATGACTCCTGTGCCCACTGCTTCATGTGTAAATCTGGTTAAACATGTCTGTCTCCTCAGCCATCTGTCATTTCTTCATCTTTTCCACATGTCCCCTGCTAGATGTCATCTATGATCCCTCTTGTGCAGCAATGGCCCTTTAGAACACCCTGCTCCCACCTGACTATAACTGGGTGCCACTGGCTGGCCGGCCCCTACTTCTCCCTCCACCCCCACTGGAACCTGGAGCTGGGGTGGAGAAACAAGGAGGCCCCACTGCATGCCACTGGTGGGTCTCTGGACCCTGTGGCCTGGAGCACTTCCTGGTGTATGGACCGGGTGACCCTGGAGCCAGATTCTGAAGTGACCAATGGGCTAATGGTGTCCCAATTCTGGTTGGCTTCTTCTGCAGGGCTCTACTGGAGCCTTAGCCTTGATCCAGAGCCCATTTTTTCAGCCCCAATGATGGTTTTATAGAGCAATCCCCTCTGTTAAATACCTTTCTGCACATGATCACCAGTGTGGTGCTACACTGTGACCCAAGAGAACAGTGGGTCTGACTCCCAACCCACCCCACAGACCAGGGCCAGCCCCTCTTGAAAGGTTTAGATTCTGTGCACTTACGTGGCTGAATTCACCCTTCATAAGCTTCCTGCCCAGCATCTTCCTTTTTTAAAGGAAACTTGCCACTGTGTCCAGACCAGTTCCTGGAAACTGTCCAAACATGGCTAAAGAGACGTGTCTGCCTCAGTGGTGATGTGGATCTGCTGTCCTCACCCAGGGGCTCCTTAGAAAGGGAGTGCACAGTGAAGAAAAAACTGAGTGTGGTGGTGCATGCCTGTAATCCCAGCACTTGGGAGGCTGATGCAAGAGGATTGCTGTGAGTTTGAGACCAGCCTGGGCTACGTAAGAGAGTTCAAGGCCAGCCTGAACGATACAGTGAGAGCCTGTCTCAAAAAGAACAAACAAAAATAAGAAAGAAATAGTGAAATAGTATTTCTCATGAGAAAACATCCACTACCCTTGCATTTACATAAAAGGCATGATGCTTTCTGTAGCTGGATATGGTTTTATATCAGCCACCGTCAATATGCAAAATCAAGACCTGACCATGGCTCATAGGCTTCTCTGCCAAGCAAAACTAAATCTTGTCCCAGAGCTAAAAATAAATAAAGACGCAGAAGTCAAAGTGTGTGTTCTGATGCTCCCTAGCATATGCAAACAAGCAATTCCTTCACCCAGGTTAGAAGGGGGGTTAGGAATTAGCACTGGTGCATCACACCAGCTGTGAAGTTCAAAGCTAGAGAAAAGGAAATGTGTAGCCCTGGCTCCTTGCACAGGCCTCATTTCAG
This sequence comes from Dinomys branickii, assembly GCA_004027595.1. Taxonomy (NCBI): domain Eukaryota; kingdom Metazoa; phylum Chordata; class Mammalia; order Rodentia; family Dinomyidae; genus Dinomys; species Dinomys branickii. The sequence continues at coordinate 25,151 of PVLD010008052.1, forward strand.
TCTCACACTTGGGCCTTGAAGGGTTTTGTCTCTTGGCAGTATGAATGTGAAAGAAACGTGTTTCTGAGTGTCCTAGTAATAAGATGCTATTGTGCTGTAACCTATTTCCCATGCGCACCTGGAGGCTGAATTATTCAACTTAAACAATAGTCTTAAAATTATCTGACTTTAGAATGATTCATGAATTCACCGAGATGCACAGCTTTCCTATCTTCACATCACGTCACCCCGATCCTCTACCGCTTTGGTTTTGCTCCCTTTTGTGTGTTTGTTTGTTTGTGTCCCTGTTTGTTCTCATGTTTCTCCTCATGGATTTTGTCCTTTGGTTTTGTTTATCAGGTAGATGGGGTTTTCTTGCAGGTATAGATTTTTATAGAAGTGCAGAAGTCCCATGGAGAAGTTTCTGTTAATTCTGGAGGCTTGGAAGGCCCAGCACCTGGAGCAGAGATAACATGGGAGGAGCATTTTAGATCTGCTCAGCAGGGCTTCCTACCGGGAAACCTATTCACACAGCAGTGAAAGCCGGACCGGCAATGCCTGTTTGCTGGTGAGAAGTTAAGACACCACTATTTTGTTTGCCTTTCCTCGGGGAATTTACAAGATTAACTTACTTCTGTGAATGCACATTTTTTCTTAAAAAATACTAATTTTACCTTTTTCTAGTGAAAATGTGGTGCTGAGTGCATCGAAATGGCCGCAGCCAGACCAAAGGCAGAGGGCTTCCTTTTTGATGCCTGCCTCACCTCAGACTTCACACTCCGAGAGGGGAGAAGTGGAGCTGGTCCCTGCCTCACCCGCCGGGGCTCCCCACCCCCCCTACCTGTGCCCCTACTTCCTGCCTCAGCACGTCTTTGTCCTTTCCCTGAGATTCAACCACAGAGTTGACAGCCGTGAGCCCACATTACCCACATGCCCTGATATACTAGCCAGCTCTTCATCACTGCAGGAAAATACCAGAGGCAGCTGATTGTATAGAGAAAGTTTGGCTGTGAGGTTTGCTTGCAGCTGGAGCAGCCCTGGGGCATGGTGGCTGTGTGGCTCAGTTGCAGTGGGGACCTCACAGCAAAAGGCAACGGCCCTGACAGGAGCACCAGTCAGAGCACACAAGGACATCAGGAGCCAGGAGCAAGGAACAGCACAGGGCCCAACTGTGGTCAAAGGCACATGCAGGGGACCTCAAGCCAGCTGCCTCCCAGCAGCCCCGCCTGGGCACCACGGCCTCCCTCCAGCCTGCCCTCAGGGCACTCATGCCCTCACCCCACCCCACCCCCACCCCAGCTTCTGCTGGGGAGGATGGGGGCACTCCACAAGCCCCTCCTTGGGCCCCGTTGTTGGCTCATACATGTCTTTTGGGTCATCATCTGGCTGCCTTGGGAGCAGGTTCCAGTTCAGTAGGTGACTTCCCCGGATGGCATGGCCTTGTAAAGTGCATGCCTGTCCACACCACGTGGCTCTGTCCCTGGAGAGTGTTGGAGCCACACTGCCTCTGGGAGCCACACTTCTCCTTCCACATCCTGCTGTGTGGCCTGGGAAAATTACTTAACCTCTCAGAGCCTCAGTTTCCTCGTTTGAAACATCGTGACGAGATCCAGGTTTAGTTAATCTGTGTCGAGAGCTTGGAAGAGCATCTGTCCCCACCAGAGACACATGTCAGCTGCAGGATGATGTGGAACCCGCTCCCACTCATGAATCTACACCACTTGTCACATACAGGGGCACTGTGCAGCAGAGGAAGGAGTGGGCAGTCCCTGTGGATGGGGATGACCCAAGCTGTCACGCAGGGGAGCACAGACCCCGGGGTCTGAAATCTTTCTGCACACAACCGTTCACATGAAAGCTCCAAGGAAACGGTGCTCATCCTTGGAGGTGAAGCACGGGCCAGCAGCAGCCTGGATGCGGGTGGACTGTGAGGGATGTAGACCTTTCCTGGGTGATGGAAATGCCTGAGGGTTCATCTCTAATGGTGATTTCTCAGCTCTATCCATTTCATCAAAATCATTGTATCACACACTTGAGATGGCGGAATTAAATAATACTCAGAGTATTTATCAATAAACATTTTGTAGCGCCTCCTATAGTTTTTAAAAATAACTTTCCATTGTCACCTGTTTTCAGTATGTAACGATTACGTTCCTCATGGGGAGTTGACTCACATGCATAACACATCATAATTATCCTCCATGCCCTTCCCTCACCTCTTGATCCCCTTCCGTTTTGCAAAAGATCTCTCTTTCCATTTCCTATTATCTTTTATTTTGCTCTTTATTTATAATTTGAGTTTCTCATACAAGAGAAACCATGTGATGTTTGTGTGTCTAATTTATTTCACTTAACATCATGGTCTAAAAGTCCATCCATTTTCCTGTAAATGACTCAGATTTATCCTTCTTTATGGCAGAGTAGTGCTCCACTGCATGTGGACACATTTCCTTTATCTGTTCACCTGCTGATGGACACATAGGCTGCTCCCAAGATTGAGCTGTTGTGCGTTGTGCTGCTATAAACAGGGATGTGCATGGATCACTGTAATGTGATGACTTTAAAGTTTTCAGGAAGACACGTAGAAGGAGAAGAACCAGGTTGGATGGAATAGTTTTAAAGCAAGGCATTTGTCTTCCCTGTGTGCCTGTGAGATGAATCCTTTGAGGCAGAGGGCCTCAAGGGTGCAGACTGGATGGTGGACACTTGTGACATCAGAGGAGCGTGGCTCCTGAAGAGCCTGCAGAGGGCTGCCGATGGACATTTCATCATGGATCTCTCTTGGTCACAAGCAAAAATATTTACAGACAGCTTCCTGGGGAATGAACAGTCCCCACACGGAGGAGGTTCACGCTCTCGGGGGAGTCCTGAGTTTGAGTTCCATTGCTACTGTGTTGTGCAGTGGTAATGAAGGCACGTAGAATGAGCATTCAGCTCTCACTGGTACCCTGTAAGCCTCTCATAGAAGATCACCAGTGCTGCCCAGCCAGGATGATAACCAAAGCTGCAAGGACTTTTCATGATGTCCCCAAAGGGTCAGCTGCCCTCCAGCCCAGCTGCCCAGAGCACCTGTGCTACAATGCTGTGACGAAGCACAGGGATTTCACACTTATGGTGTGTGTGTCTTTAGTGGATTGAATTTCATGCCCTGGATTGCTTTGACTGGAAAACATTTTCTAAGTATGAGGAAGGAGTGAGTGTGGGCTTTTCTCAGGGTGTGGCACACTCATTACTAGAGCTGCAGTTTATGAAATGCATTCTAAGCACTGCCACTTGACTGCCCCAGTGCTTCGCAGAGGGATTCAGTTACCCTGGCAGCCACCTGTCTTGAGTGTCGCCTGAGTCCAGGCTCTTCCCCTCCCCACCTGTGTGTGACAATAATAGTGAGTCCTCACCTCCTTTCCCTCCACATGGCTCCAGGCAACTGAGCTGGTGCCAACCATGCTGGGCTCTTGAAGCTAAACCTGCTTGCTACCCCAGCACCAGAGGAACCAGATCCCCTAATGAGGACGTGGCCACACATGGCTTTCTGGCACCAGACTGCATGGATGTGGATGTTGTCACCTGTTGACAGCTGCAGGGTTTTGTTGCAGATCCACCATGGATTATTTTAATCTTTAGCCTTAGTTTGCAGAACACTGTTTATATTTATGTGCAGGAAAATGGAAAATAGAGAAAGAAAATTATCAAATTATACACTTCCAATGTAGAATGTCACCACATCTGTCTAAATGAATGTTTGTGTGTGTTTTGTCTCCCAAATTAGGTCTAATTTTTCTTACTTAAAAATAGGCATGTATATTCTTCCAGATGGAAACATATAGACTGAGTTCATTCTCTTAAAACGTCTGCATAGTAATCAGCAGAGTAGTGTGTGTGATTTATTTCACCTATTGATAGACAGTCTCATCCTAACACTTCTACAGTATAAATATTCTGCATGTGCCCTTACTCACTAGTGACTTCATCTCTGTGGACAGATTCCCAAGTGAGATTTATGGCCCAATGTGGCTGTGTGTTTAGGTGTGGGTAGATGAATTTCCAAAAGGTTAAAGCATCCCAATTGCCCAGGGACTTTGGTAGCAACTCACCGCCATCTCCCCATGCCTGCAGCCCAGGAGAGTCTTTCCAACATGGTGCTAGGAAACTATGCTGAGGTGAGATCCAGCACTTCCTTGCCTCCTGATAGGGGAGAGTCAGGTGTCTTCTGGTCTTTCCTGTCCCTCTTCTGTGGCTGGCCACATTCGTGGATGTCAGTACTGAAACAACTTAGCCTCTTTTGGTTATGCTTGTGGTGACTTCTGCCAGGAATACATACATATATGTAAATAAAATTTTTGTCTTTTGCTTAGGAGGCTTCCATATACCTAAAATATATAAATAGTCTCTTAAATATGAACTTTGGTGTCAGTGTTAGGGGGGAGGGCTACGAAGTGGAAAGGCATTTCCTTACCTTGCTCTGTGGTTATGAGCAGGACTTAATTTTATAATAAAAATAGTTTATCCAAAAGGAAAGAAGGGAAAGATTTGACTGTGCACAGTGGTTATTTCTTTTGGATGGATATGGGATAGATTTGTGTCTCCATTGTTGTGGTCATGTAACTTCACACACCTGTAATGGCTTAGAGACCAACATGCCAAACTGAATTTTACCTGTGTTCATTTAAAAAATAAAATGAATAAATTACAGAAGGTGAAAGCTTCCCCACTATTCTATGAATTGAGCTTTACCCTGATGACAAAGCTCAGTAGTAGTTCAAAAATAAAGAGAAATGTTTGCTAGGTTACTTATAAACAGGCACAAAAATCACACATGAATAGTAGCAGATGAGATCAGCACTGTATTAATACTGGCCACGCAGGGTTGATCTTGGACCACAGCTGAGCAGCAATTCAACCTTAGAACAACTAGTCAACGTCCAGAACTCACAGGCTGGAGGACTGTTAGCCTCAGTCTGCCTCAGCCTGCAGGATTGGGGCATGTGGTTGCCCTAGCAACTGCAGGATGTCCGGTAGCACTCTTGTTCACCCCATGAGATGTGTGATGATGAAAACTATCTCTAGACACTGCCACTCATCTCCTGGGGAGGGGCCCCTCCCCTAGATGGGAACTCTTGGGTCACACAGTTGATTGGCAGAGTAAATGAAGACACACAAGTGGATGCTGAATGAAAATGTCTTGCACAATGTAATCCAGTCTCTGGTTTTAAAGTATACATGTATTTAAAAAGTATACATACAGATTGCTGAGGGCGGGGTCCAATAGAAAGAGAGAGGAATGAGCTAGCTGAAGATTGTATGGTCCACCCAATGCTGAGAACCTACCCAAGGAGAGGTGTGGGATCATAGCACTATCCTGGAGGACTTCCCATGGACACGGGCTCCACGCCTGTCCTCAGAAGGTCCCTGGATGCATGTCATGGCAGAGGAGGAGGAGCTCCAGGTGTCCCACCCACCATGCTGGGGATGGCTGTGTGCCTGGCAGGTCCTCTGCAGCCCCTCTGACCTTCGAGTCTCTGCCCGGTGAGGAATGCACAGCTCTCCGGCAAGAAGGCTGCTTTGGTAGCACAGATTTGAGCTCTCCCCTGATAGCTCTGCAGTGGTGCCACGTGGGATCTGTGCTCTGTGCCCCTGGGGCTGGGAATGGGTAGCTCTCAGCAGCAGTACTTGTGGTGCCTGGCAGAGGCGGTGCTGTGTGGAATGACTGACACGTGTCCTTCCAAACGGGCTGCTCCACTGATCCTGCCTGAAGAGAGGAATCAGCCAGCTTCAGCGTGTCTTGCTGGGGATGCTTGAGAGCCAAGAAATGGTGCAGTGCCTTCGCTGTGCATTCCTCTACCAGGACTGTGTGGTGGAGCTGTCCTTCCCACAGAGCCACAGGGACCTGGGGAACGGGCACATGGAGAGGGGTGGGGGCGTTGGCCCATGGTGCCCAGCACAGAGCGAGGGCCAGCAAGGGGGTGATGGCAGCAGGTGGCTGTGGTGCCTGTGGGACTGCACATCTGTAAAAGGACGTCAAGGACTGGACCTTCCCGCCTGAGAGACAGTGGATTTGAGTACACAGCTGTGCCTACCATGCATGAACACAACACCACGTACACATGGACCTGAGCATCGCATGGTGCCATGTCCACGTGCAAAGCTTCATGTTTCCTGCTTCCCTAACAGCAGATTTAGTGCACAGCAATGACACCTGTCCACAGCGCCCTTGTTCTGGCTCACCAGGACCATGGTCCGCACCTGCCAGCATGTGCTGCCTGTGCCTTGCAAGACCATGCAGATTGCCCAGGGGTCTTCAACTTACGTGTGTAATTATGTGGATTTTCTAACATCATTGAGTCAGAAAGTGAGCTAAGGGAAAATAACTGCCCCCTAAATAAATTGGGCTGGATGATTCCTGGCACACACATATAAATTAGTTTGCCTCAAAGTCAGTTGAAGCAGGACGATGATCTGCAACCTGTAACCCCTCTCACCGCTTCTGAGACAGAATCTTATATTCGCACAGAAGACAACTGCTTCTCACTGTGGGGGTGACCACAGATGCAGTGCAGCAGCCATAGAGCAGACTCTCTCTTCATTGAAAGAATAGAAAACACCACACGAAGAGGACAGACCATTGAGATGATAGTGGTACATGTTGCCAAGAGGCAGGAAATGTTTCCTGTTTTAGGCAAAGCTTTAATGATGACCTTAAAAGATATTATCAGGAGCAGGGTCTGTGTCTCCTCCACCTTCCTTGTGAAGGAATCTTCATTTCACTTCTGCATGCAGGACCCTCTGCTATTCTTCTGCCAATTTACTACCTCTCTTGTGTGGCAAAATAGCTGCTGCTATGCCTGAACTCACATTTGTATTCCAGAGCATGTATAGGGAAGATGCTCTTACAGGAGGTCCCACGGTATTTTAGGGATCCACACTGTCTCTGTTGAAACTGAGCTATGTCTCCAAGTCTGAACCCATCACAGCTAAGGCTGTTGGGACAGGTCAAGATTCAGTGGGTACCCCAGATCCTAAGGGTAGTATGCATCTCACCTGAACCTGCAGATGCACCAGGAAGTGGGGATCCTCAGGTAAAAGTGAAGATGTGTTCTGCACCCCTGACTCCCACAGGAGAATCCCACAAACAGGGTGACTGAGCACAATAGAAATGTGTTCCCCCCTGTCCAGGGTTTGGGGAGTCTGGGGTGCAGCTGTGAAAGGGTAGGACCCCCAAGAGGGCTTCAGGAGGCTCCTGCATTTCTCGGCTTCTGACAGTGGCAGAAACCCTGCCCTTCCATGGCCCAGGTGCTCCACTTCCTGTCACCATAGGTCCCTATTGTCACGGCCTCTGGTCCCAGGGACATCCATGATGCTGGCCTTTATGTGGCTGTGTTACAAAAACTCAGGGCCATGGCAGTCCAGGGTGACCTCACAGTAACTGCTCATGAGGACTGCAGAGGCCACATTCTCACATAAGGTCCACAGTGGACATGACCATATGAAGGACATTGGTCAGCTGTCCAGAGGGGAAAGGGTTATGGGCTCAAGGCAGACAGAACCAGCCCAAGCTGAGTGAGGCCATAGCCATCCAATCAGGACAGGGGCTCCCAGGTGCCTCAGCCCTCAGTGTGAAGAGAAAGCATGGTCTGGTTGCTAGGACTGACTGTAGAGATGGCCCTGAAGCATGACCCCACTGTTGTCACCACCCAGCTGAGTGTGTTTAGTGACTTCACCAGAGTGTAGAACCCCTGCAGAAAGTTTTCTTTGTCTTGATATTTTCCCTGTTCCAAATGCCCCATGTATCAAAACCACAGTGAGATGCCACCACACATCTACTGTGACAGCTGTGACCAAAATGAAGGGCTGTGACAGGTGCAGGTGAGGCTGAGCAGTGAAGGATCCCCGCATGGTGGCAGCCATGGTGGGAAGCAGTGTGGAGGTTTCACCTAAAATCAGCAGCAGAGGCATGTTGTGGTCCTGCCACCGGCCCACAGGGGCACATCCATGGGATACAGAATCTATGTGTACAAAAGACATCATCTTCCCACAGGAGGTACCAGTACTAGTCACACTTTTCAAGAAACACACAACCTTAAAGACTTGCCACCTACAACTGGGAGGAGGAGAGATACATTCTCGCTCACAGTTCAGAAATGTCTGCCATGTTTCTGTGCACAACACAGAAGCAGCATGGTGGGAGGTCCTGGGTGGAGGAGAGCTGATCACTCATGGTTCCAGGAAGCAGAAGGGAGAAGTCAAGAAAGGAGACAAACCCTTCCGTGCCCTGTCCTTAGGGACTCGCCTCTTTCAGTAGGACCCCACCTGACTGCAGCAGGTCAGTTATAAGCTCTCATGATCAGACCAACTTCCAGAAACCTCAACCTCTAAACACATGAGCCTTTGGAGGAACATCTAGATATAAAGCACAGTATTGCTCTCCTGGCCCTCGAAAAAATTGTACATTTTATTTATGCAAGTTGCATTTAGTCCATCTCTAAGGGTCATCAAAATTTTAGCAGTTCCAGCACTGCTGAAAAGTCCAAGTCTGAAGTCTCCTCTGAGACTCAAGGGAAACTCTTAGCTGTAAGCCGCTGTGAAAATCAAAAAGAAAGGTAAAAATGGCTGATAAACAATGACAGGTAAACTTTCCTATTCCAAAGGGGGAAAGGGAGGGAGATGGAGAGGCTTGTCACCAAAGCAAGGCAGAAACTCAGCAGAGCAGACAATAAGTCCTTAGCTCCATGTCTGGCACCCAGGGTGAGAATGTGAATTCCAAATGGCTTGGGCAGCTCCATCCCTATGGCACTGCCTGTTGCGGCCCTCATGGTTGGCCCCTTAGGGTGACTTTTCTCACTACCTGTGACTTTCTTCACCAAGTGTTCCACACTCTTGGCTTTTCCGACTTCCTGGGGTGTTCTCTGCACTTTGGCTTCTACTTCCACACCTTTACACACTACCACACAGGAGCACATTGCCTGGCCTCTCAGGCCTTCTTGTGAAATCTGGATGGAAGGCTCCCTGACCTGTAAGCTCTTACATTCTGCATGCCTGTAAAACCAGCACCACATGGGCAATGCCAAAATCTGCCACCAGCTTAAGCAGTAGATGAGCCCCCTTGGATCATGGCTGCAGAGGCCTGTGAGTGCCTGCATAGCTGAATATAGGGAAATATTTTCCTCTTTGGCCTGCAACTCTCTTCTTGAAGCAAAGTCTTTCACTTTGCAGAGCAAAAGGCAAGCTCTTTCTGTTGTCAGGTTGACCTCAAGGCATTCTTTCTATTGTCCTGGCTCAGAGTACTTGGCTTCCTTTTAACTTCTCAGCATTCTCACTCTGCTTAGCCAAAACATCACAGACCCCAATGTACAGGAGCTCCCTTTCTGGTGAAACTCCAAGTCTCAGGACATGAGCAAAATACAGAAAATTTTTCTGCTAACACACAATATACGTGACCTGGAGATCAATTGCCCATGAAGTCTTTTTCTCAACTGAAACTTTCTGAGCTTGTCTTTTACCACACACATTTCTGCTCAGCAGTCTGGTCTTCTGCGTTCTTACCAGAACCTCCCATCAATGTTGGCTCATAGAATTCTAGGCTTTTTCAGCTGGTACCTCCAAACCTTTCCAAATTTCTCCTGCAAACCAGTTCCAAAGGCCTTTGAACCACAGGTGACATCACAGCAGTGACCCCATTTCTTGGCACAGAATCTGTTTTCATCACCTTCTTCACCCCTGGGACAAAATATCCAACATCCATGATTTAAAGAAAAGATTTATTTTGGCTTTCAGTTCAGAAGTTTCAGTCCGTATTTGCCCTAAATGTAATGTTTTAGTACCTGTCATCTCCTCTTTTTTTAGAGTCTCATTAAATTGCCCAGGATGCCTTGAACTTGTGAACCTCCCACCTCAGCTTCCCAATTAGGTTGGATTACAGTGTGCACCATCACATCTGAAATCCATCATTTTACCATTCCACTCCCTTCTTAGCTTCTAGGACTTTCTGTTCTTCTCCCTCTCTCTATAAAAGCAACTTCTTAGATTCTACATATGAGTAAGATCATGGGGCATTTGTCTTTCTGCAATCATTACCATACATTGCTTAACCACATTGCTGGTTTAAGTTTGATTCAAACCAAACATCTATAAAGAAATTGTATGAGGCAGAAGAATCCAAATACAGACCAGATATTTCATTACTATTTGTGCTAGGTTTCACAATGATGAAATGGTCATATTAATGAACAAGAGTCCTTAATTATTTCTACAGATTCATACTGCAATGAAATATTTTGTCTCAGTTTGCTTTAAAGTAACCCAATGGGGGTGGGGATGGGCCAGTTAAAACAAGACTGAGCACATGTTGAACATGCTGATGATATTTGGTACAGTGATTAGTTGCAGTATTCTCTTTACTGTCATGTACAACTGAAATTTTCTATAATTAAGTTTGAAAATAAATCAGGGGGAAAGAAAGAAACTGCATGGTGGAAGGAGGACACATCATGGAGCCAGAGAGAGGAGCCAGGAGAGAGAGCCATCCTCCCAGGCCATTCCCCAGGGCCCACCTCTGCCCACACAGTCAGCTGTCACAACTCCATGGCTCAGTGCCCTTCCAAGAAGCCCCACCGATGGGCATGTGAGGCTCTGGGGACATCCTCAACCTAAACTGTGGCAGTGGATACATGGATAAAGAGGGTGTATGTGGACACCGTGGGTTACAGCTGAGCCTTAGAAAAGCAGGAAATCCTGTCACGTGGCAGCTTTGGTGAAGAGGACATGGTACTAAATAAAAGAAGACAGACACAGACAGGAGAGCAAGGGGGACTGTAGAACATCAAGCTCTTAGAAAAATAGCAGGACCATGATTACCAGGAGCTGGCAGTGGAGGAACTGGAAGATATTGGTCGAAGAGTTTAGACTTCCTCTTTTAAGATGAGTGAGTTTGGAGACTGAAGGCCCGGCATGGTCATGGTAGATGGCAACACTGTGTTGTGTACCTGAAGTTTGCTGAGCACATAAGTACCAAGTGTGCTCACTACACACACACACACACACAGTAACTCAGTGAAGAGAGGGATATGTTAGTTAGCTTGATGGTGGTGATAGATATGTTAAACAGCACATTGCACACCTTAAATTGGTACAGTTTTATTTGCCAGTGATATTTCAGTAAAGCTGGAAAATGGCTGCATTTGGGAATCAGACCTTCCCGCTGTAGTGGAGCAGGGGTCTTGGAACCAAGTTTAAAATGATCACCACGGTAACATGGCAGCTCACTCCTTCATCTGACATAGAGTTACTGTGTGCTGGATGTCAGCTTGTTGAGGGCAATGACCACAAACACAAACGTGCAATTTTAGATTGTAATAAATGCCAAGAAGAAAGCAGGGCATGGAAGCAGGAGAAAGAACACGGCTGCGTCCCGCTTCATTCTGCAGGATGAGGCGGGTCTGGGCTGGGAACTGAGCGGGGAGGAGCCAGGTAAGCACACCATGTCTGCAGACTCGAGCTTGTTTTTCATAATGCAGCCTGGCGGTGCAGTGCCAGTGTGCCAGAGGTGTGTGTGGGCTGTGTTCCCATGGGAGGGTGTCATCAAGGATTTTGATTCCGTTTAGAATCTCTTGTATGAGAACTTACTGAGTATACAACATTGTTAATTCATGGCCAGCGAAGATGGTTTTAATTATAATGCATAGGACTTTTCGTGGAGGGAATAATTACTCCTTTCTGTGCATTTCAATAGCTCACTGTCCAAACATCCGTGATAGACGTTTCCACATTGTTTGACTATCTGCCTTCTAGAGTAGACAGTGCAAACTTCTCAAGGTCGAGGTAAGCGGTTGCTCCTTCGTTTGCACTGAGCAAAGTGCTGGGCCTGTGACAAATATTTGTAGGACCTTGGGGAGTGTATTATCATTTCTGGAAGACTGACGTGACAGGGAGGGTACTGGTGAGGAAAGGATGCAGCTAATTCTCACTAACATCACCGACGTTTCTCTGGGCTGAGAAAATCACTGTATCCTTCCAGATTCATTTTATTCCCCAACTGTAGGGAATGCCACAGCTTATGTTCTGTAGATTTCCAGCTCAAACTAATAATATTGAATGATTCTATAGGAATTTTAATCTCAAGTTATTGCATATTGAATGAAGTGTTAAAAATGTATCAATGAGATATTGGCAAGCTCTGGAGGGCAGGAACTCAGCAAGGGTGAGAGTCTCTCACACTGGGTCTGGCTCAGGATGCCGGGCCTGGACACCAGACTTTCACTGACAGTGAAGGCAGGGGTTGATCTGCTCTGTCCTAAAAAGGGGGGCTGTCCTCCTCTGGATGTTAAGCCATCTCAGCCCACCCTCTCCTTCACTCTTTTGAAGCAGCAGCCAGGAAGTGGGGCACAGACTGCAGGGAAGCAGGCTTCTCCAGAGTCCAGGGCAGACTTAGTTTGGGCCACCTGTGCTCTGGCCGCCCATGACACTGGGGCAGTGCTTGCCATCTGTGTTCCCTTGGGGCTGGATTCCTCAGTGGACCAAGCAAAACAGTGTTCCACTAACAAAGAGGAGAAGGAAGCAAGTTCGGGTAGACTTAGCCAGGCCCTCCTCACAGAGCTCCCAGCAGGCAGGTCAGTGCACAGAGCCCTCCAGCTGTGGGGAGAGGGCCCCTCCTGTTTTCACAGGGGCCAGAACTTGGATTCTGCCCAAATTGTGAATGTTTGAGGTTAATGTTAATGACCAAGACATTTCCTGTGTTTTGGGGTGAATCATTTTGAAATAAGGTTTCCTGATACATTGCTGATGATTCTAATGTGCATTAGCAATCGGCTGCTGTTCAGAGTGAATGAGCAGAAGTGCGGGGTAGTTGGTTACTGTATGTGAGGCACATAATCTTTTGGTGACTGTGGTTTAAGGGGAGGGTTAAGCACAGGTATCCCGTGCCATGGAGCTGTCTTCTGCAACAAGCAAAGTAATGAGAATGTGATGCATATGCAAGGGCAGAGAGGGCAGGGGGAGAAGGAGGGGACCCCAGCATGCTGAAGGCAGGAATGAGGTGGGTGGGTGGGTAGGGCCAGGGTGCAGAGGTCCCGGGAGCCCAGTGGGAGAGCAGCTCTCCACTCAGAAACCCCTGGCCAAGGAAACAGGTAACAAAGGAAGAGGAAGTGCCAAAGTCAGGAACTAAACAAGGATGCACCTTCTCTCCATGCTGCTGATATATTTATCAAATTAGATGATTGAAAACAATCAGATGTATCAGAACCAGTGAGAGAGAGGTGAAATTCTCTAATAGATAATGTAAGTTTGTACTCACAGAATTTCAAGGAATGAATGGGAAACCTAGGAAAAAGAAAAAGTAACAAAGTAACAAGCTTATAAAAGTTGTTATAAAATTAATAGCTTTCATTTATTTCTTTTATTTTAAAGAGAATAAAATTTTTTTTAATTTAAAATGATACAGAATTTCAAAAGATGATAGGAAATTAACAATGGTTGTTATATTGCATATTGTTATATTCAAAGTAGTTGTTTAGATCACCAACAGAACAGTTAACATTGTGCTTATAATGACCAAGAAACGCAGAATACTTAGGAGTAAACATTACCAAAAAATATTTAAACCTAAATATTGAAAAATATGAAACAACCTGAAATGTACCCTCAAGGTTGCTAGAAATGGGAACGACAGACCATGTTCTTGAGTCAGTCTTAATATCATAATGTCAGTGTCCCTTGAGGCAACATTATTTCAATATATTTCTAATAAACTTACTGTCACATTTGTTTTCTGGAGTTAGAGACATTTTTGCTGGGAAGGGGTGATAATTCAGTAATCACGTGGAAATCATATAGTTGGGTCTACTGTTAAAGTGCAATTCCAGGAAAATGATAAATGACTCTGAGTTTTAAATACAAATAGAAAACACCAAGACAGCACCTGCAAGAGCTGGTAGACGATCCCTTCACAGTCTGCAAAGGGCAGAATTCACCTGCTGTGACCGGATTCAGAAAGAAAAGGGTGGATGACTATGACAACATAAATAAATGTACACGTGGAATAAAAATATAAGGAGGGAGGAGACTTACAAAGCTGGAGAAATATCTTCCACTCCTGAGACAGGGGCTACTGCATCTCCAAGGGGCTTAAGGAGCTTAAAATCAATAGCTCTACAGAAAAAAGGACAGAGACAAATAACTTGCAGAAAAGTTGAAAAAAAGGGCAGTTTTGAAAGGCCATTTAGATTATTTCAAATGCAGAAGCAAATATGAGAAACAACGAAAGGAAGGGAAAACCATTGCCGTTCTGTCGTGAGAGTAAGAACGAGGGAAAGTGGCATTATTCTTATTTTGTAACTTCTAAGTATTATCGCATATCCTAAGCATGTGGTGGCAACTCCTTAATAAAAATTAAAATTTAAAGTTAAATTTTGGCTGGGCCTGAGGGTGTCACTCAGTGATGAAGCACTTGCCTAGCATGTGCAAGGACCTGGGTTTGATCCTGGAAAAAGATAGATAGATAGATAGATAAATAGATAGATAGACAGATGATAGATAGTTGATAGATAGATGGACACCTAGCTTAAGACTCTCCGATTTAATTTGTATTTGCTATTTGAAAAGTACATCAGGTTCTTGCTATGCTTGTGGGTTAGCATATAAAAATTATTATGAGTGTATGTGAATAGAAAAGAAATAGAAACTAAATATCACATATAGATGGTTAATAACAATCTGGAAAACAGATGCATATAGAAATACAGTAACTATTTAAATTTTCTTAGATATTATAGCTACATAAGGAATATGATCCTTTAAATTTCTAACTCTTCAAATTCATTCCATTTGCCACTATTTAACTTCTACTTCTGGCTACAAAATATATCCAGGTTTCTTGTATTTTCTTTTTTTTTTCCCTGTTAGCACCAGCATTTAATTTTTTAAAAAATTTGTATAAAGGAATATTTTCAAGGAAACAAAACTGTGTTTATCTGTGATTATTGCTACATGAACAGAAATTATTGAGGGCCATATCTGTCTTGGATTCTGGGCAGCCAGCAAGGCCAGCGTCAGGCCCAATGAGTTGTGCAGTGGTATCTCAAACTAGCCCTGAGTGAAATTAATATCCTCAAAATCTTGTCATGAACATTTGAACCCATGGATGTAAAGTGTGCAGACCCCAAGGGTTTACAAGATATTGCCTCTCAATCTGGCCTATTGCCGTGGGGACGGAATAATAATCTTTCCTTCTAACTTTGTGTTGAAGGGAAATATTGATCCAAAGACAAATCTATCGTGTTGGAGCATGAAAATATATCAGTGAAGTATTAAAGGTGTAAAACATGTTTTAATAGGCCATTTGAAAAAGTACAAGCATGATATTCTGCATACAACAGAATATTCTGCTCATTGTGTTAACAGCATTGTAATGCATTCATGCACAAGTCAGAGATGAGGCAAAAATGTTTGGGCTTCCACACTTGCAAGGCAGTATGTGGTTAAAGTCTAGCTTGCCAGTGCCCTGGTGATCGCACCTCTCATGCCAGTGAAAGCATGGGGATGCACTTACACACAAACGACATGACCAATAATTAGAGGGAGCTCTGCAGGGGCGGGGAGAGACTGACAAGTGCTGGGATTTCTTTCAGAGTGGGGTGTGGGGTAGGAACATCTGAATAAGAACCAGGGAAGTAAAGGGAAAGAAGTGAGTGAGCCAGCTTGCTTGAAGTCACATGAGGAAGGGGCCTACTGTCGCTTTCCCCACAGGCTTCTGAGGGAGGGGTATGGTGCCCATTGTAATTACAGTTCTGTGGGTCATATGCTGTTCCTCTTGCCTGTTGCTGCTGGTGCGAGAAAGAAGGCCTGCACTGGGCGCCAGAATGGAAACCACTGGCTCACTGGGACCATTTAAGTTTGTATTCAGTCACATGAGAGCTCAGCTCTTCCCTGGCTGTGGCCACACTCCCAGCTCCCACCCACTTCAGCCGCCATACTGTACGGTGCAGACACAGACTGCGTCTCTGAGGGAGGAAGTTCTGCTGGGTGGAGGCACTGCAGAAGGAAGAGTGTGGCCCCTGGTTCTGTTTAGAGAAGCATTTATGCTCTGAGGAAACACGTAGAACCTGAATGTAGTGTCCCTAGGAACCCTAAAATTAAAAAATCAACGTCGACAGATAGTCCCCAACAAGCAGAAATCACTGCTATTTGAGTGTGAAGCGGGAGGCTTCCTTGCAGAAGCAAATCAAGCAGGCATTTGTGCCTCGTGGGTTAGGCACTGTGGACTATTTTAGGTTCCAACAGGGATGAGTAATGTGGAGCTGCTGGGATTCTAGGAGACAAGGCCCTGTAGTGAGACACACAGGGGAATGCAGAGGGTGTGAATTTGTTATTTCTGTCCTTGTGGTGTGGTAGGAAAAACACAAGTTTGGAGTAAAAAGTCTAGAGTTAATTCACGTCTCTGACATTTAGATGAACAAATATAAGGTGAGTTTTCAAAAGGAATCTTTAGAAGAGTTGGAGAGTCCTTATATTGAGGTCCTGAAGAAGTTTTTTTTTTGTATTTATGACATTTTATTTTGAACACATACCAAAATTACCATTTAAGAAAGTCTATAACTTTTGAAACAGCAGTATGGGAAAAATCAAAGATTACCATAATGGCTTATGGGAAAAATGATGTCACCCCCGGATGCTTGTAAAAGTAAAGCTTTTCAAAGGAAATGCTGCGCAGTGGAATTGCAGCCATAGTTCAGGGCTTGGGGGCTGCAGAACCCCTGTTTACTCAATAGTAGCCAGCTGACTTTCACCCAATGGATGCTAGTTTTAGAGGCTGGTAGAGCTTAAGTAGGAGGTAGTTTTAAGCAAAGTAAGCTGAGGAGGTTTGCAGTATAATAAAAGCTTAGTCATTTCTCTGGGGGAATGACCTCATAGTTGTAAACAAGACCCACATAATGTAGCAAAGGGCAAGACAGTGCTCTAAGTGGTGATTACAGCTCGGGATTGAGACCTAAGGGGCAGATGAGAAAATAAACATGAAAATATCTGAAGATGGGTTCTCTTGGGTGGGAGTGGGACTCGCTGTGCCAGTGCTTAGCATCGCATGGTCTGAGACGACTTCAGTGGGGCAGTCACCATCAAGTACTCTATGATAACCTAAGAAAGGTCTATGCAAACACAGCAGTGTTGGGAAGGCACAGGGCATTTGCAGAAAACTATTTCATGAGCTGTGAGAACAGAAGAACAACATTTGGAGAACTATGCATCACTGTAAACAAACAGTGTGTGCATTGTAAGTCCATACAGGGTACCTACTCTGAAGAGGGCTGTGCAATTGCAGGACATGCTGATGAGCTCCTTTATGCCCCTAAGGGTTGGTATGTATACCCAATCTGGTGAAAAATACAAGTTGAAGGCTAATTCTCAGTGGGAAAATGAGAGCAACCCTGCTGTTTGGAGTGAGTTATTCATACATTCCATACCTCAGCAACCTGTGTGAGGTCCAGGAGGGCCATGGTATTTGACTTGTCCTGGCAGGATCCGAGGACCTGTAAAGAATTAGCTTTGGGAAGCATTGGGGACCTTCCCACTGCCCACTACATCCACCAGCATTTGTATCAGGCCCCACTAGGTGAATGGGGACCTAATGAGCAGCTGCTCAAGCACCAGCCTGTGGTTGTCCCCAGGCCAGACCTGGATTCCAGCTTCTGTAATGGCCAGTTACTTCCCAAGGTGTCAACCAGATATATATAAGTTTTAGAGACTGATTTAGCACACTCCCTGGCAGTCTGCAGGCTGCTTGCATGGCAGGTAGCCCCATTAAATTATGGACTATACCATGAAGGACAAGCCAACTACTGTATCTGGATCTATTTGTGTACAGTATGCTGGTCCATGATCTCATGGAATATAGACTTCCTAGAGTTAATCTAGTGCATTCAAATGCATCAGTGTGGTATTGTGGTGGTTTGCTTTTCCTTCTCTAAACAGAAATAACCACGTTGCTTTTTCTGATTATATTTATTATTTGAATATTCAGGACAAGAGTATTCAAATTTTAAAGTATACAGAAAAGAAAAACTATATTTTAAAAAGATGTCGCCTTCCACAGCACTAGCTGGGTTCACAGGGGTTACTGTTCTCTAGGCCCTGTCTGTGTGTTTATAAATGTGCCCAACTTTCCGGGCCCCTGAGGCATTGGAGTTTTGTTTCCATGTATGTCTCTAATTGAGTGAATGATGCTGACTGTTTTACATGTATTATTAAGCTCCACAGTGTGCGTTCTCTGACATATGGATGTAAAGTAACATCATGTTCAAAGATGTGTATTTACTACTTATAGATATCTGGTGTTTTCACACCCCATATGTAAAGACGTGCTGCTGTTTATTTCATGGAGTGAGAACAATATGGGAGTTTCATAATGTTGGCAACAAATTAGCTTCCCAAGTTGAAGATGGTAATTCATAACTCGTACAAGTGATTCTCTCACTGAGTTCTCAGCATTCACAGGGTGAAAGTTTCCCTCATGATGAGCTTTGCTGCTGGAATGTGAGTGCATAAAACTTTAGAAATCACTTCTATTCCAAGAGTATCTAGTGATTGTTCAAATTGTCACACTGCCATGCCTTGTCCTCTTCTAAGTGTGTATGTGTGAGAAAGTATGCTGTCCCAGAGGGTTCAGGCAGGTGGGCTTTGTGTCTTCTCCCTCCTTTCTGCCTTGCTCTTTCTGTAGTCCCAAGGAAACATGGGCAGGATGGACACACATAGACCGCACAATGGGATTTTACTGACCAGATGGGACTCTGAATGTGCTTCAGAAGCACTGTGGATGCTTACCTAGCTTGTGGCTATAAGTGGGCACAGGAACCACGAGCCTCAGACCCAGTGTGATGTACAAACACAGATTGTATACCTACACATGTGTGTGCACGTGTCCATGCATACATTCATGTTTATCTGCACATACTTTCTTTGTGCAAACCATTATATCCTCAGAGGTTCACTCCTAGGAGTTTGGGAGCCATGGACTTGGAGAGAACTCTATTATTTTTCCTCTAAATGGCTCCCCATGGTGAATGTGAACTGCAGTGCATGAAGGTCTAAAGCATCCAAGAATAATCTCAATAGCAATTGTGTGAAGGACATGGAAATCCAAAGGGTAAGGAACCCAAGTTACTGGGTTGGCATTCCACATGTCTACATGCAGAAAAGCTAATATGACAGAGTGGTTCACTCGCCACAGAGCAATCTAAAAAAGTGATCTTACATTCATTTTGCACTAATTCAGATCATAACAGTTAAATGTTCTTATTACAATTTGAAAAGAAATCCAAACAGGGTATACAGAAAAGTAGCAAAATAATTTTAAAATTCACCCAGAAGAAAAGGTGACTAAAAGTAGCCCAAGTAGTTTGTAAGATGGAAGTAATGAAGGAAACACATCCTACAAGTGAATTATATAGCTGCATGCTTAGGGCAGCGGGCGGCTGCTTCTAGGGTGCAAAGTTCTGCCCAGGAATCCACAGAGAGCTTGGGGGGTGCTGTCTGTTGTGCTGGCCCAAGTGGACAGTGAAATGAAAGCCCTGGCATTCTGAGCTTGAGAGACCCAGGCACAACAGCAGGTAAGCTTGAGGGTAGCAGGGTGCGGCAAGTGGAGTAGACCCAGAGGAAGGAGCGACTGTGCTAAGCTAGGACTCCAGGAAAGCCTCTTTCAGCTGAGGGCTACAAATTGAAGACAGAACCTCTCACATACTAGACGAGTGCTCTACCACAGAGCTATATCCCAAGCCCAAGAAAGCCTCTTTCAGAAAAGCAAGAGTTTGCAAACCCAGGAAGAGATTCATCTATTTTAATAATGTAGCACCCATTAACTGGACATTTCACACTTCTCTATGCTTAGATTTATTGCTAATAAAATAAGTACATTAAAACAAGTTTGTAAGAGCCTCAGGATTCTTATAAATACCCAAAATAGGTTGTCAGGGTTTTGTTTTGCTACTATCTAAAAAATAAGTGAAAATCAGACCATTTTCCTTTCATGGAAAAAAATGCTGAAAAAATTAACGTGGACTCTTTCATGAAGTATCGTTTTTCCTTCTTGCTTTAAGATCCAAGAGAGACCATGTGATTATTACGTATCACCCTGGGGGTGCGGAGCTGAAGGGAGGGCCTCCTGAAGGGAGCAGAGTGAGTTTCCTTAGGGGAATGGGGTCCTAAAGGAGTCATACTGACCCCTAAATTTTACCTGGACCTCACAGCAAACCTCATGGGTTGTACGCTTTAGAAGACCCCCAAGCTGACCACTCTTCACCCCCATCCTCTGTCCCTGGCTTCTGTCCTTGGCCCCATGACCTGGCCTTTGGGGCCGTTATTAAGTAAGTGATGGTTAGTGGAACAAAGCACCAGGACACTGAAACAGCTGACCCTGTAACTGGAAAGTTACAGCCAAATGCTCAGCAGTGAATAATGTGCTCAACAAGGATATGCTGTACACATTGGGGATTCCGGCCCGGATGGGACACAGCAGGATGCTGTAAGATGCCATTAGGGCACTCACCAAGGTGCATCACCTAAAACTTTGGAAGTGGGGCCTGGTTGGTTGAAACAGGTCACAGGTTTGAAGGGACCTCAGTTCTCTCCTCCCTCTCCAGCTTTCTGGCTGTCTGTAATCCCCTCCCTCCATCCCTCTGTCTGTCTGTCTCTCTCTCTTTCTCCCCCCATCTGTCTGTCTCTCTGTCTCTGTTTTCCTCCCTCTCTGGCTCTCTCTCTCTGTCTTTCTCTTTCCTGGCTACATGTGGTGAGCAGCTTCCCTCACCACATCCTTCTGCCGTGTCTCTCCTCACCACACCCAGGCTAATCAAACAATGGAGCTGACCAGCCATGGACTGAGAGCTCTGAAACTGTGAGCCAGAATACACCTTTCATCCTTTGTGATTCTCATGTTTCTGTCACAGCCTTGCTGGACATGTCTGATATCAGACAACTTGGAGTTCTGAGGCCATGAGATCTTGTCTCGGGGGCACTAAGTTGGTTTGGAAGGAATAATCCAGGTGGATCCAGTTGGTTGTGTGTAAGCAACTCCACCTGTAGTCTGCTAAGAAACACCCCAGAAGCCACCCTTGCCTGCCTGCATCCCTGATGCCTGGTTCCCTGTTGCAGCCAGAAACTGGCCCTTGCACTCTAACCCCGCCCCCACCTCCCGCACCACACCAGGGAGGAAGAAAGGTTCTCTCCGCTGAAGTCCCACTGGAGTCGATGCTGTCTCTGCCTGGAAGGCTGTGACATGTGGCTGGCTTTGATACAGCACCTGTGGAGAGTGCAGAAGGAAAAGCATCTCTCCTATCTGTGTCGCATGCAGCTCCCGCCCTGAGGCCTCTTCCCAAGGGCTTCGAGGGTCACTACAGTCTCCTTCAGCCTCTGGTGAGAAGGTTACTGAGCTGCAACCATCCAGGATCAGACGGTGGGATTCATTCTAGACAGTGTGAGTCTGATATCTGCACTCTATTTCCAAGGGTAGCACTTAGGAAAGCAGTTAAAGTGACAATCACAGCACTCAGAAGACCTTCCCTTCTCTCTCATTGGTCATTCTCAACTGACAGGCAGATCTCAGATATCTGGATGGAAAACTTGACCCCTCCAGCAGTGCATCTCCCAGGCAGCCCAGGGGTCCCCACTGCTTTGGGGGAGCTCAGGGTTATGGGAATTGGTAGAAATGCAGCCTCAAGCACTGGCCTCACTGTGAAGCTGTGTCCTTCCCTCCCTGTGCCTGGGATGTACTGAAACTCAGACTGAGACTCCCTGTCATGGAGCCAGCAGAGAGAAACCACACCATTCCACACTTCTGACATGACTGGACCAATCCACGTCATTAAATCACTGAGTGCCTCCACTGGACACAGAGAAGACCTCACACCATCCAGTGGCCGGAGCCGCCGCACACCCCTTCATGATGTGGCCTTGAATGAGTGAGCGGCTTGAGCTCTCTGAGCATCTACCTCTTTATTTCCAAAGATAGCCTCCAGTTGACCCTGTGTGTTAGCATGAGAATTAAATGAGTTAGTATATTTTCTGCATGCTTTTAGCAACGCGAGCACATCACACTGTCCTATCAGCACCACCTCTGAGAAGCCCTGCAGAATCCTGAGCTCTGCCCTTGCCCTCATAAACAGTGTCCTCCAAGAGCAGCAGAGTCACGGTAGCATGTTTTGGCTCTCATCGCTAAACCATGCGGCTTCCTTAAGGCCAGATTTGGTGCAAAACCTCAGGCTGACAATGACATTCAGTGCAAAGGTCATCGGTGTGGTGGATGTTGCGAAGCCACAGTGTGGGTCCCCAAGTGGAGCAGTGCCTTAAGGGCACCCAGTCAGGGCTGCTGACCTCTTTCCGCTTCTGCAGAGCCAGACCTAGATAACTTACATTCTGGACTTTCCTTACTACTTACTAAATGACCAACATGATATGACTCACATTTTTTCCACTGAGATATTGGTAGCTTTCCCACTCAAATGGAACAACTTACAGTTAATTCAAAAATATTATATATTTCACTTGGCATAAAGATTATGTATTTTCCCCAAGAACTTTTCTTCCAAGAAAGTGCAAATTACACAACTGCCTTTCCATCCTGTGGATTGAAAAATATTGATGTTGAGTAAATTGGACCCTGAGTTTCATTTATTGGATTTTTGAGGTGCAGAATGAATTGTTTTTGCTGTCAAAATAGCCCCAGGTGGCTTCCTTGCAAGAGTGGTGTCTGCAGTGGTGACCGCTCCAGACAGCAGGGGCCCTGGGCAGGGAGTCCTGCATCCACTTCATGCTTACATTGGGAAGGCACTCCTGACAGGTGTGTAGGGTGGGAATGAGATTTGTAGAGGTTTCATCTTATATGTTTCCCTCACCCATTCACCCACCCGTTGTCCTCTCTCCATTTGGCGTCTTGAACTGCATTTTAACTCCTGGGACAGGAAATGAGCCCTGGGAGACCCCCATGTTCCCCACCTTGTTTTTGGGAAATACTAAATGGATCCACCTTTTCCAGACTGGAGCTGTATTACATACAATTGGAGAGATTAGTAATCTCATTCCCTCAGTGTGTCCTGTCACCATAGTTTAACAACGGATCCAGGACTTTCCTGTGGACTCTGATGCTTACCTCTACACTGTATTAAATGTTCCTGTGTCTGATCCTTTCCACAGTCTCTGCCCAAGGTTTTGGGTCATATTGTTCCCTCTGTGCCACATACTTTCACCTATCATGGCTTCATACTTTGTCGATCTCTTCCTCTTTGTTCTCCATTTTCAGAATTAGTAAAATGATCTGTAGACCTTATTTTTTCAAATTTCTGATAAAAGCCTACAGGAATTTTGTTTGAGAGATTCCCCCTCTTTTCTAGATATGGAAAGAAGGAAGGAAGGAAGAAAGGATGCAAGGAAGGAAGGGAGGAAGGGAGGAAGGGAGGAAGGGAGGAAGGAGAGGTAGATGAACAGATAGGATAGCCTATGAAGAGTTCTCTTTGAGGAGAGAGGAGGACAGATTTGGATAGAATGTTTGCATGATGAAAGCTCCCAGTGGAGTGAGTTTGTAGAAGACAATTCTTCCTGTGTTTCCCAGGAGGCATCCCATCTTCCCTAGCTGTAACATTCACCATACTCACAATTTAAATATCCTCTTTCCTCAAGGTTAGAATGTGGTCCCTGTCACACCAGGTGTTATTGTTAGGCTTCACTGTCAACTTTGTTGGCTTGAGAGACCCCGAGATTAGCAAGGTGCACTCTGGGTGTCTGGGTGTGTCATCAAGGTCTGACCCTGGGGATTCCATCTGGTCTCTGCCCTTTCCTTTCTGGCTCCTCCTTTGGTTGCCATAAGATGAGAAACTTTCTTCTTCC
The DNA here is from genome assembly GCA_004027595.1 of Dinomys branickii. Taxonomy (NCBI): domain Eukaryota; kingdom Metazoa; phylum Chordata; class Mammalia; order Rodentia; family Dinomyidae; genus Dinomys; species Dinomys branickii. Next base: position 48,980 of record PVLD010008052.1, read on the forward strand.
AGTTCCTTCCAGCATTGGTACTTTTGCCTCACCTCCAGCCTGAAAGCCATGGAATAAGCTAACCATGTACTGAACCCTCTGAAAACAGGAGCCAAAATACAACTTCATCCTTTATGTTGTTCCTGTCAGGTGTTCTGTCCCAGCAAGGAGAGGTCCTGTGACACACTGCCTCACAGTCACCCTGCCTCTCCTTTGCCTTTCTTCTACCAGGAAGACCAACAGGACACTTCTCCCATCTCTCATGATACCAGGTCCTTGGGACTTGCCGTCCAAAGCATACTAAGGACACAGGTGCTGAACATCTTCCTAAAAGACTGTGCTTCCCATGCTGAAGACAGGCCTGCAGGGAAAGCTTTGTGTTTCTCTATTGACTGTGGTTTGGGACAGTTGGGTGAGGAAGTAATGTCTGGGACATGTGCAGTCACTGTGTAACTGTGAGGTGATGAGCTTCAGGAGGAAAAATCTGTCAGGTGAGAGGAAAGGAGCCTGCATCCCAGAGGGTGTCAGTGAGCCAGCACTTGTCCTCTCCAGACTTAAACAGTGTAGATCTTCCTGACTTCAGCCACCACTGATTGTGCTTCTCTTATTTGCAGCCAAAAACATCAAACGGGCAGAGACCGTGCCTGTTTTCCATGGGTGTGTGACTTCTCTCAGTCTAGTGTTTATCAAACAGTGGGTACATACTAATTTGCAAGGCATAAGAGCCACCATGGGTGTTGGGAGCAGCTCGGAGGACAGAACCACTGTCAGGACCTACACACACCTTTTCTCTCGGCTTTACTCTCATAGCAACCAAAACTGGCCCTGTGAAACACCCAACCCAGCAGCTTTGGGCTCCTTACAAACCTCCAACTCTCCATCCTGAAAGGGACCCAGGTCAGGGCAGATATGGATTCTCCAAGCCGAACCCTGTATTGAGCCTCATTTTCAGTCCTGTTCTCAACACACAGCCCTCCTTTGGAAAGAAAAGGTTTCTGAGACTTCCAGGAAGATGGTGACCGGGTAGGCAGCAGAGAGAGAACCTCCCAGAGGATTACCACCCAGACAATGAAATATAGCAATATGAAGACAAAGGAGAGAGGTGTGTACCCTGAACCCAAGAAGGATCTGAAACGGGAACTGAAGCCCTAGGAAAAACCAAGCAAAACCTCTCCTGGAGGAAAGGATCGGAGGGCCGCCGCGGCACAGTCGGAGGGAGAAGAGATGGAAAAAGAGGAAGCCACTGCTTCAAACACACTCTTGGCCCAAGCCCTTGTTCCAGCAATCGCAGCTTCAGCTTCGGAGACCCATGCTCATGGAAGTCTCCCGACTCGGCCAGGGGAGAGCGGAGTTCCAAGAGCTGGTCCAGGTCTGGAGAGGAGAGGGCACAGCCAGGGAAAGAGGCAATGGTGGTTGGGAACTTTTGTCAAATCCAGTGTGAGGATGAGAGGTTGCAACAGCCAGGAGTCCCCACCCTGCAGCAACCTTCCTAATCAGCACCGGGAGGCAAGGTGGAGCCAGAGCAGTCAGCACACATCCCACCACACCCAGCTCTATGCCTGCCTCGAGGCTGTGGCCTCCTGCCTCTCCGCTGTGTGGGCGGCTGTCAGTGGGGAGCGGTGGGGTGCATCGGCAGCGACATCAGAGCCACAGCAACTCCCAGGGATCCAGCCAAGGAACAAACGGGAACTGGAGCACAACAGCAAGAGAGAGCTGCAGATGGAGGTGGATCACACGGCCCCATGCCCTTCTCACTCCAACATCAAACAGGAAGCATGAACTGAGTTACTGGGCTTCAGCTCCCACCCTGAACGCCCTCTGTGAGCACCTTGAGCCTTGGCGGCCTGCGCAATCACCACCTGTTCCTGACAGCAATGGGACGAGTCCACAGGCTTCAGGACTAACCCCAAACTACTAATATGAGCAACAAGAGTGTCTCCATACTGCTTACATATATGAACCTTATATGAACCCATGGCGACTGGGTAGGCAGCAGAGAGAGAACCTCCTGGAGGAATGCCACTCAGACATAGCAGTGTGGCAACATGTGAAGGACAGAGAGGAAAGAGGTGGATATCCTGAACTCGAGAGGGATCTGAAATGGAACTGAAACCCTCGGAAAGTCTAAGCAGAACCTCCTCTGGAGGAGGGGATCGCAGATCTGCCATGGCGCAGTCCGAGGGAGACGAGACAGAGAGGGAGGAGGTCTCCGCTCCAAGCACACCCTTGGCCCACGCCCTCGTTTCCGCATTCGCAGCTTCAGCTTCAGAGACCCATTGCCCAGCTGCAAGGGGTGGGGAATGGTAATGCTGGAGATCAGGAGGAGGTGGGAGGAAAAGAAAGGGCCTCTGGCATCAAGGCAACGGGACAGAGCCAAAAGGGTCACAGAGGGTGCCCCGATGGGGGCGCATGCCCGTAGCTGCTCCACAGTGGGCCCCGCAGCTGCTCCTCTGCTGCTCCGCAGTGGGCCCGGTGGCTGCTCTGCTGAGGGCCCTGCTCAGGGCACCTCATGGACTGGACCCGCCCCCACCCATAGCACGACGACAGGGTGGAGCCGGGTGGTCCACTGTGAGCATATGTGCTTTCCCACCTCCAACCATGGCAGTTTGTATACACCCATGTATGTTATAGTATAGTCTGAGGCAGCTATATCTCTTACCAAGGCCAGAGTCCAAGGATATAGATAAACCCAGGAGTACAGTTATTATCACAGGGAAGATGACTGATTGAGTGGTAGGGCAACGGAGATGAGGGAGGAGAAAAATTGAATGATCAAATGGGCCATCATCTGTATAACTGAGTAACAAAGGTGAAGGTAACATTATGTAGGACAGCATCCAGAGCTAATTCCCTTCTATGTTCTCTATAATTCTGTATTTCCTCAATTG
>PVLD010008052.1:51946-87028 GCA_004027595.1 Dinomys branickii
TCCCTACTATCTTCTCTATAATTTGGTATTTCCTTTAATGTTTTTGTGTTAACTAATGTGAAGATAACTATGTAATACAACATCCAGTGCTAATTCCCTACTATATTCTGTATAACTTTGTATTTTCTGTATTGTTTATGGCTTTTCTGGTTCATATGTCTCCATTCTTTTGTCTTTAAAATAAAATTTTTAAAAAATTTAAAAAAAAAAAGAAAAGGTTTCTGGGATGCAGGACAGTGGGGGTTGTTTGTGGAAGCCATTCAGCTGGTACTGAGCCCTGACTGACCACACATCCCTAGACACTGGGAAGACACAAGAGGGTGCTGTGCTCAGTACTTCCCTGCATACCAGTCCCCAGCCCCCAGTGCTCTCGACTCCTCTTCCTCCCAAAGGTGGGCTTGGTGTAATCATTCGGACCAAAGTGAGCAAGTGTTAGATTTTTGACAGCTACCACTCCAGCTGCCTTCCAGGGCTGTATTTCATTTAGTTTTATGGAGTTAGTTGGAAGGGTAAATGCGGAGCATGGTTCAGGGTGGCCATGCTTTAAAGACCCTGTTCATCAAGAGCACAATTAAGTCCAGGTTCTGACCCCGGGTGACACCCGCATACCGGGTGAGTGATGGGTGCTGTAAACACCATCTTTCAGGCTCTGAGACCTCCAGGGCAGAGAGGGATTTATGAAAGGCCACTGGGAGAGGTTAATAAACATCCACAGAGCTTTTGATGTGCGGGGGGGGGAGGCTGCAGAGGGTGGGGGGTGAACTCCATCTCCATCTGCAACCCAGACAGGGAGAACATTGTCCCTGTCCCTTCAAGGTGAAGGATGGAGTTGATTTCCTGCTTGGGGCTTGGAGAAGAGAGGAGACATTAACGAAGGTCATGTGTCTACTGGAAACAAATCTTAAATCGCCGTTTCCGGTGGGCGAATGAAGGGGCTGTCTTCATATTTTCTGGATATTTTTGAAGTTTAGGGAAGCATAAAAATGGCACTGGCATAGCCATAAGTGTACAGGCACATCTCTCCTCTACAATGTTAACAAGAATGTAGTTTCTTCCTATTTTTCCTGGGCTTTTTTAAGAAACAGAAATGCTTAGATATGAAGTCATCTTTAAACATGTCATGCCTTAGGCAAAACGTTGAGCTTAGGTGCTTTGAGAAAAATTGTTATTAGTGAGTAAAGAAAACGTTAAGTTTTCTTCAGTCCTATAGAAAACTGAGGTCTCACCCACCAGGGAAGGAAGGTGGGTCTGCTCCTCATGGACTTCTAGGGGTCCAGTGTCTTCTGTCCCATTGCTCATGCTGGGCCTACATCACTGTGCACACTGACAAATTTGGCTCATCAAGCTCTTCTTGCAGTCATGAGGAAGGGCGGGGGCAGGTTGCTGACCAGCCCACGCCTCTGGTGGAGGAGACCTTGAGATGGTGCGTGGCTTGTTCTTATTTTTTCCCTGGCTGCGCCTCAAGCACATGCGCAGCCCTGTCTACATGGCATGACTGGGCACAGTGGGCAGGAACCAGGTGCACTGTGCTGGGACATTTCCTACTGCAAGGGTGACCCAGAAGCTAAGCATGAGGATACTTAGGGGTCTCCACTGCCTCCACTCCCAACCTGTCCCCCTCTCTCCTGTCCCACAGAGCACTCTGCCTTCATTTTGCTGTGACTCTTTTACTTTTGTATAGATGTGCATTTGTTTTAGTTTTGCATGAATAATGACAGTGTGCATTTCATCCCACTGTATTTTTTCTTTTATTAAGTTTCTGAGTTTTCTCACACTGATGCACATACATGCATGCACGCACAAGCTAGTCCGTGTCGTAAATATATCTTTTCTAACATTTTTTTGCACCTTTGCCTTCTGGACATTGTTTTGTTATCTCCCCTTTTCCATAGGATAAACCTCACACATTTCCACGAGAATGTTAAAAGGAGCTCCTCTTAGCCATGTGCCCAAAGATCCCCTGGGATCCAGGTCATGCACATGTTCATTTTTCCCAAATTCTTCTCCACAGTGGATTTACCAGGTCATAGCCCAACAGCTGTGTATTGGATACTCTTCCTTATTCTTGCTACCTTCAGTGTTGATAAACATTTCAAGTTGCCCCAAACTAATGACACCTTTAAATCCCACAACAAAAAATACCATATGTGTTCAATCTCCCATTCCATTTGGTGGTAAATTTGGGTGGGGCTTTTATAAGAGGTTTACCTAGGACCTCGATGAATGCCAATGTCTTGTTCCATTCTATGAGCTTTGGTGACAGTTACATTCCCTAAAATCTGTCTGTCCTCATGGCACAGGTGAGGGGCTATGAAATGTTTGCAGAGCAGTGGAGCCTTCAGCCCAGCCCAGGGTTTTGGCATGAGAGTCACCTTGAGCACACCACTTACCACCTCAAGCCTGGAAACCGCTGATCTTCCCACACAGAGATCCATCTTCTCCAGACATGCCACAGAAATGTGACCACACTAGACGTGACCCTCCCATTGCACCATGCTTCCACCCAGTGTAGTGCTACATGTGACCATGTGCTTTATGAGCTCCCTATGCTACAGTGATCTCTCCATCACCAACAAGCCCACCATCACCCAGATCCTGCATCATGCACAGGCCCCTGCACTTCCAAATCCCTCCCTGGGGACACCCCTTGCTTCTCCACAATGAGGTGTAGGTATGATGCCTGTCACAGGACCTCACACACTGCACACAGGACTTCCAAGAAACCCTGTTGCTTCCTGCAGAGGGATTCGTGAGTAAGTCTCTGTTACCCTCCTGTGGTTGTCTTGTCCCTCTACCGACTGTTTCCTTTGCTGCACAGAAGCCTTTCAGCTTGGTGGAATCTCACTGTGGATGCATTACTGTTTGTGCTGTTAGTGTCCTGTTCAGGAATTCCTTGCCGTGTGCCTATGGATTCAAGTATTTTCTCCATCTTATCTTCTGGGGGCCTTAGAGCTTCTGTTTTTATGGGCAGGTCTTTGACCCATTTTGATATGATTTTAATACAATGTGAGAAACATGGGTGCAGCCCCGGTCTTTTGCACATGGACAGCCAGCTTTCCCAGAACCATTAGTTAAGGATGCTTTCTTTTCTCCAGCTAGTGTTTTTGGCTCCTTTGTCAGTGATCAGATGACTGAAGATGCATGGAGTAGTTTCTGTGTTTTCTAGTCCATTGGTCTACATGTCTATTTTTGTGCTGGTATCATGCTGCTTTTGTTACTATAGCTTTGTTCTGTATATATAGTTACCAGGAATCAAACTCAGGACCTTGTGCTTGCCAGGCAGGAGCTTGTGCTACTGAGCTATATCCCTGGCCCTGTAGTATATTTTGAAATGCAAGTTTGTAAAACTCCTCCCCACTTTGCTCTTTTTTGCTCAGAATTGCTTTGGGTTGTCTGACTCCATATGAATTTTGGGACTGCATGATCCTAGTTCTGTGAAGAATGTTATTGGCGTATTAATTGGGGTTGCATTAAATCTAGATAGGGAGTTTGGTAGTACAACCATTTTGACAATATTATTTCTGCATATCCAGGAAGAGGGGATGCCTTTCCTTTTATTGCATTATTTTGTTAGTACATGTTTGTAAAGCATAATGACTGTGCTCGCTATGGGGAATGAGTACACCCACATAACATACCTGAATTCTCTTCACTCACCTTCCTTGGCCTCTCTCTTTCCCTCCTCAGTTCCAGACCCCCTTCCCATGGACAAAAGAGCCATTTCCCTCTTCCCTATTGCCTACCTTTTCTTTCACTCTTTAAGTGATGTATGCTTTGGGTTTCTCATTGTCATGGTTGGTGCCTAGCTGTCCCCCCAAAGCCTCATGCAGTCACAGGGTTTTTAGAGATGGCTGAATCTAGTGTGTGTGATTGATTCCTAGTGAAATGCTGGGGTTTAAGAGTGCTGGGATTAAGAGTGGGTGGTTGCTGGATCAATACACTGATCACAATGGTGCTGCCCTATCCTGGTAGACTGGCTACAATATAAGGGACAAAAAGAGGGTTGTCTCTCTCTCCGCTGTTGCTTTTGCTGGCTTCCTTCCCTAAGAACTGTGGCCCTCTGCCATGTGTCACCCTACCTTGGACCCAGCCAATTATAGACTGAAATTTCCACAAACTCATGACCAGAATGAGCTAAATAATCCTTTCCTCCTTTTACTTTGAGTGTCAGGTATTTTGTCTCAGCAATAAGAGAAAAGTAACTAAGACACCCATATGAGAAAAGTTATGTGATATTTACACTTGTGTGTCTGATTTACCTCACTCAACATTATCGCCTCAAGGGACATCCATTTTCCTACAAATGACTCCAACTTATCTTTCTGGCAAAGAGAATTCAATAAATCATCAAAGAGATGATAGACCATGACCAAGTAGGCTTTTTCCCAGGGATGAAGAGTTGGTTCAGCATGAGTAAATCAGTAAATGTAATTCATCACATAAAGAGAAGCCAGGACAAAAATCACATGGTCATCTCACTAGACACAGGAAAAGACTTTGGAAAATCCAACATCCATTCATGATAATAATCTTTAAAAAGGTAGATATAGAAGGACCTTTTCTCAATCTGATAAAAGCCACTGATTATAAACATACTGCAAACCTCATGTTAAATGAAGAAAAACTGAAAAATTTCCCTCTAAAACCAGAAGCAAGACAAGGACGCCTACTATCACCACTCTTGTTGAGCATCATCCTCAAAACATCAGCTAGAGGAATCAGGGAAGAGAAAGACAGGTAATCTGTATAAGAAAGGGAAAAGTCAAACTATCCTTATTTGATTTTCCTTTTCCTGTGATCACTTCGGTCTCTGTCTTCAGAGTGCTATAGCTTCTGTTTAGTAGTCTTTCATTCCTTAGGTTGGGAAAACATGATCATCTACTCCTCTGATAAAGGACTATTATGTAGAATATATAAAGAACTCAAAGAAACTGATCCCCAAGCAATTGACCCCATTGAAAAAAGATCAAATGTACTGAATAGACGGTTTTCCAAAGAAATATACACAGCCAGTGAGTATATGAAAGAAGATGTTCAGCTTCTTTAGGCATTTGAGAAATGCAAATCAAAGCAACCCTGAGATTCCATCTCACCCCAGAAAGAATGGCCATCGTCAAGAAATCAAACTGTAACAAATGCTGGTGAGGCTGAGGGGGAAAAGGACCCTTCTGTACTGTTGGTAGGAGTGTAAGCTAGTAAAGCCTCTATGGAAATCAGTATGGAGAATCCTCAGAAAACTAAAACTGGTTTGACCCAGGTGTTCCCCTCCCAGGTGTCTTTCCTTAAGACTAAAAGACATCTTATTAGAGTTCCATGCACACCCATGTTTATAGCAGTGGAATTCACAATAGCTTAATTACGGAAACTGCCTAAGTGCCCAACAACAGAGGGATAAAGCAAATGTGGTATATACACACAATGAAACTTTATTCAGCCATAAAGAAAAGTGAAATCATGTCATTTGCAGGAAAATGGATGCATTATGAGACCATAATATTAAGTGAAACAAGTTAGACACAGAAGGTTAAATAGCACATGGTTTCTCTTGTCTGATCAAATCAAAATGTAAATGAAGAGTAAAATAAAGGAGAAATGGTAGGAAATGGAGGCAGGCTTTTTGGAAGTGGGGAAAGGGGATGGGCTAGGGGAGAGGGTCTGGTCAGGGAGAAAGTGGATCAGAAATGACCAGGATGTGATATAAATGTGCCAGTTCTCCGCCCAAATGCAAGTATTATCTGTTGCAAACATATACCAGTTAAGATCACTGTGTTACTCATCCTCCACCAATGGAACTCCATAATTTCATGGACCACCCATTGAAGCAGGCAGTTGACACCCAGGCAGGCCTCCCTGGGTGCTTTCCTGCTTGGGATTTGGGTTTCCCTGCTCTTACAGAAGTGCACAGAGAGAGGAAGCTGTCAGGAGGAGCAAATTGCCCTGTTCCTGAGCAGATATTATAATTGGCAGGAATTACTGCAAGAGGCCAGCATCTCTGTCCCACCCATGACTCTGGGAACTGCAGGGTTTGATCAATGGCTTAGGATTCTCAGCTGGCTCCTGAGAAGTGTGCAGTGCTACAGAGCCATTTGGAGATTTAAATAATTTCATTTGGTTTGTAATCTGCCTTGCTAAGGAGGCAATGCTGATAAAGAAAAGCATGATTACTTTCTAAGATTCTGATTTTCATGAGGATCCTGTTGGGAGCCATCTTTAGATTTGTGGATGTGTTTGCTAAGAGGCCCACAGTTTACAGCTAAGTTCAGGGTGAAATTTTTGTTCCAAGCCCAGAGGTCTGCCAGTATTTCCTTGCCCTTTCTGCGACTCACACACACCTCTGCATTGTGCGCGGCAGCCCTGAGTGCCAGACATTCCCTACAAAAGGGTTCCAACCTTGCACAGCAAGATCCTTGGGATCCTGCAGGAGCTGGAGCTCAGCCATACTCTGAGAAGCAGCCCATAGCAGTCATATGAAATTCACTCCCCTCAAAAAAGAAAGCAGGCAGGGGCAAGCTGGCCAGGGTCTTTGCATAGGGATGCAGTGCATGTCTGTGTCCGCAGCAAGCTTGTCAGCATCCTCCAAGCCCTGAACAGAAGGAAATAGGAGAGAAACCATCAGATGCCCCAGCCTTCAGTCACCAGGTTCCCACCAAAGACTGCTTGCTTTCCTTGGTTTGTTTATGTGCTTATTATTCTTTGTGCCACCCAGAGCCTCCCACATGAGCCACACCCCAGCCACACTAGCACTGAGCCATGCTCCAGTCCCCAGTTGACATTTTTACCAGACAGGCTGGGTGGTGCAATGATGATTCATTCATTTATTTGGTGAGCTGGATTCCAAATGTACAATCACACACTGGGTGAAGATGGTGAGAAAGACATGGCTTTTGCCTCCAAGGACCTTAAATTGGATGAAAAATTCACAGTGCTTGGTTGAAACTGTTATACAGATAGGGCTTCAGTTGCCAATAAGGTGCAGGTGCAGCTGTGTTCAAAACCATGTATATCACAGGCCTTGTTTGAAAGCCAGGGGCTCCCCCTGGGACCCTGGGCTCCTAGCGTCCACAGGAGGCAGCAGGTATACCTGTCACCCAGCTGGAGGTGAGCAGCAGGGTGTATGCCTTCCAGATGCCCTGTGCTCCCTTGTGAACCTTATCCTCAGCACTGCAGACAGTGCTGGTGTTGCTTTCACTTTCATTTGTATCTGATGCTGACTGTGGATGTGATCACCTGTGCACCTGGTCTTCAAGGCCATTGGGATTTGCCACATCCAGTGTAGGGACGATGTTTGCAAATGGGAATACCACCTCTCAAGGTTCTCACAGTCACCAGGGCAGGGCACAGGAGCTACTACACCAGGACAGTCAGTTTCTGTTGGGGACAAAAGCAGGACCTGAGCTCACATTTCCATTAAGTCCAAAGGAGGTGCCACTGTTGCAGGCTGGGGACCACACCTTGGCCCTCACTCCCGTCAACTGTGTAGGCACAGGACTTGAAGCAAAATCTCAGGCAGAATGGCAGCCACAGAGAGAAAGGCCAACATCCGTCTTCTGAGCATGGTACAGGGACTCTGCGTCCCTGTTCCCACCTTCCAATCACCTGAAGCTTTTAAAAGCACTTCACCCTCAGACCAATTCATCAGCACTCTGTTAGTGTGGGCAACATTGTGGGCATTTGAAATAAACTTGGAGATTTAAATGTGCATCCAAGGCCAAGAGCTACTAGACTTGGGAGGACATGTGGTGGGATCTCAGACTCCAGGGAGGAGGATGGGAGAGGAGTGTGGGCTGAAACCGAAAGGATGTGGTGGTCAGTCCCCATAGGGAGCTTGGTGGATGAGACTCCCCAATCACAGCTCTGTCTGGGTCTGATGCCTGGTGTTCCATTAGAAGTAGCACCAGTTTGGTGACAGTGTCAGGGCTAGGGTTTGTATTGGGCCATTAGGGTTAGTGCTACTAATGCTGGGGTTATAGTGTTGGTGTTAGCGTTGATTTAATTGTTGGCATTGGTGCTGGTGTTGGCCCTAGTGGAGCTGTTAGTGTTAGCATTGGAGTTACTGTTAGTGTTGGTGTTAGTATTGGTGTACTGTTGATGCTGGTGTTGGTGTTAGTACTACTCACATTAGTGTTTGTGTTGGTGTTACCATTGGTGTTGGTGTTCATACTGGTGCTCTTGTTTTTGGCGTTGGTTTCAGTATTGGTGTTGATATGATGTATTGTTCCTGTTAGTGTGAGTGTTGGTGTGAATATTGTTCCTGTTCCTGTTAGCATCAGTGTTGATGGTGGTGATGGTATTCCTTTTTAGAGTCTGTGTAGACTCAGTGTTGTCATGTCTGTTGGTGTCACTGCTTATGTTGGTAATATAATTGATGTTGTTGGTGTTGCTGTTCCTCGTGGTGTTAGTGATCACCTTGCATCAGTGTTGATTCATCCTTGTTCCTCCAGGTGTAGGAAGGACACAGTCACTCTACTCGTTCATTACATGGTACTTCAGCACTAAATACTGCTTCTATTAATTGTGCCAGAGAATGTTCTCAGCTTCACTCAAGTGACAAAGGTCTTGGTGTTGTCAGGCGTGATGACACATGCCTATAATCCCACGTACCTGAGAGGCTGAAGCACAAGGATTGTGATTTGAAGCCAGCATGGGAAATTTAGTAAGACTTTTTCTCATAATAAATTAAAAAGGACTCAGACTGTAGCTCAATGGTAAAGCCCTTGCCTACCATTCACAAGACTCTGGGTTCAATTACCACTATTGTGATGAAAATATTGTTTAAAAATCCTGCAGTAAACATGATCAGGGAGTGAGCATTCTATCAGCCACTCAACACAGCCTGTGCAGCAATGAGCTGTCCAGTTTGTGCCTCCAAATTGGCCCTTCTGTAGGAGGGCAGCAGAGGAGGTTGTGGGACCCACCTGGAAACAGTGGCCTTGCAGTGTGCTGGGCTCTGGGGAAGCTAGTTAAGAGGGTCTGCACGCATTCTGTGGAGTTGGTCATGTAAGCCTCTGTGCTTCGTGTCAGAGTGGATTCCAGGGTCCTCCCCGGCGGCCGCCTCAGGAGAATGGTTCAGTATGCACCAGCACATGGCTCTGGCTCATTACTCTCTGAAACACAGTCATAAAATATGCAGCAGGAGATATTGTTTGCCTTCTGTGCAAACAATTCGAGCTCTAAATTATTTAACCTAAAGATAAGATGGAGAGACATCCTAGCAGTTAATCTTGTCTTCTTACTCTCTTGTCAGAATGTAGGAGATTTGATTTGTGTTTCTGATGGATTCTCACCACGTATTTACAGGAAGAAGGAAATTTCCATCTTGTTCTCTGAAAAATCAGCCAGACAGTCACACAGCAATTACAAGGCTGGTAGGTGGGCAGGAGGTAAAGGAGCAATGTGCTTATTTTCAGGTCACTGGGAATAACCAAGTTACAAGACTGTTTCCCTTAATGTCCAAGGAAATCTGTAACGCAGCCTACTTAAGAAGCATTCTAGCAATTTAAAATGCTCATTTGGATGGGGAGAGGGACACAACTGCAGTTTGGAGGATGTTTATGCCCGATGGGCAATTTCAGAAGAAGAGAAATGTTTCTGACCAAATGGGTAATCAATGGATTCTGCTGTAAGAGGCCCAGTTGGCTCTGATCCAGTAAATGGGAAGGCAGATTGCTTTGTGTAATTCCACAAGAAATCTTAAATGGGCTGCAACCCTTTAAAATTGAAGCAGTTCACTTTAAAATGGTAACTTGGCAAGGCAGGGAGCACTGGGAAGTGTTGTCCAAGGGCGAGAGGCAGTGACATCCCTGTGCCTCACCTGAGGTCTCTGTTGGGGCGCCCACCACACCTTGGTTGTGGAGGTTGGGGTGGGCCAAACAGTCTGCATTCCCCACATCCCTCAGTGATGGTGGCCATGGACCACATGTTGAATAGTTGTTCTTCACTGGAGAAAGAAGTAAAATGGACCTTCTTTCCCTCCTAAAGTAATGGGAACTTGGATGCAACCTTCCTGGTACCCTCCATCAAGCACAAATAGAGCCAGAGAAGCTGTGTGCTCATTTCACTTGTCTTCCAAGAGCCCATGGAGCAACTGAGTTGTGAGCCTTTTTGTCTGGAGAGAAGAGGAAGAAATGGCCCAAGTCCCCGGGAGCCCTGGCAGGTGTTGATTTCTCCTAGGTTTACTTGTGGTGGTTCTGCCCAGCCCACCCTGTGGGGATGCACTTCAGTGCTGCCTGCCTTTTATTTCGTTTTGTCTAACTCAGTCTTAATGTTTCAGGAAGGTCTTTCAAACTTTCACCAGTGGATGTTGTGGCTGAATACCACGCTTTCATTTTTTATGAATAAGGTTCTGTAATTAAAATCTCCCCAAGCAGGGTCTGTGCTAAATTTTAGCCCAAACTACTCTTTACTTGTTTATTTATTTTAGTAGTTTGTGTTTACAGTACAAGATGATTACGTTCCTTGTGTGGAGCTGGCACATGTACAGAACACATCTTAATGCCACTTATATCCCTTTCCCTTCCCTCTCTCCTTCTGCCCTCCATTTCTTAATCCCTCCCCTTTGAGAAAGACCTAGCTCCCTATTTCCCATTATCTATCTCTTATTTAGTTTTTATTTATATTTTTGGTTTCTTATGTAAGAGAAACCATGAAATATTTAATCTTGTGTGTTTGGTTTGTTTCACTTAACATTATAATCTCAAGGTGCATCCATTTTCCTACCAATGACACGTATCCTCCCTTCTTTCAGGCAGAGTAGTACTCTACCGTGTGTAAATGCTGCATTTTCTTTATGCATTCATCTGTTGGTGGATGTAGAGGCTACTTCCAAGATTTGCTATTCTGGGTTGTGCTGCCATGAACATGGGTGTGTGTGGATCACTGTGATATGATGCCCTTAACTCTTTTGGGTAGATGTCCAGAAAGGAAAATAACTGGGTCAAGTGAGCATCTCTTGGTGATTTAGGTTTCTTCAATCAGACACACTTGTAGATATTTTGATTTGGATCTGGGTCCCATGCAGGGGGAGGTAGGCTATGGGGTCCTTCAGTTGCTCATGGGTGTGTTTGGAATTGGCTGAAGCCCTGAGCTTGATCTGTTCCATGCTTTAGTCATTGTTCCCAGAAGCCAGAAACTCAGCCTGGAGCCTTCTGCTGGGCCACCCCACTGATTCTGCTTGTCACTAGTGCCTCACAGCCCTGGGGAGTTGAGCCCAGGTCAATAATAACCACAAGTCCCGTAATGATCTACAAGGAGCCAGACTGTAATAGCACCAGCAGGTAGAGAGAGAACTAGACCATCTAGGCATGTCTTCATCCCAGTGCTCATTGTGGACTTATGAAAAAATACCTGCCCATTCATTCAAAAAGGCCAGAGCTCTAAACCCATTGTCAGATGGAGAGACTTGATGCATCATGGTGTGCAAATTGTCTTTTGGTGATCCCTGTTATCTAGCACAAAAGTGACACCTGTGTCACAAAAGAGTGGTGATTTCTGGTTCTTAGTGCTTTCTAAGCTAATAATCCAGGCCTCTGCTTCTCCTGTCAGCTGTCTCCAGTGAGTGAGAGTTTTCTTACACTTGAGACCCAGGACTCTGTGCCCAGGGGTGGGACTCTAGGATCCCACTCATCACATCACCATGGGCCACCCACTGGAAAGCTCTCCAACAGCATGGAGAACTCTTGCAGTATGACGGACAGTGAGTGAAGATTATTTGCTGGAGCAGGTCTCTAAGCTGTAAGCATTGCCTAGAGACTCTTTCTCCAGGATGATTACAGTAATACTCGGTAATTGACTACCACTTGTCAACTTAATGGAATGGAGTGAATTCTAGTGCTCACAAAAACTGTGATCACATGTTCTAATCTTGATGAAAATGGCTATGGCTTGAAAGGTGGTAAATTTCAAGGGAAGAGTTTTGTAAACTAGTCCCTAAGCTCATGCTTGATTACCAGATAAAAGTGGGAAGATTTGATATTTAAATGGATTGCTGGATTTAAGTTCTTTTTTGAACGCAAAATGGGAATTTCAGTTGGCACTGAAATGCAATAGGCTTTCACAACACTGGCACCATCCAAAACAGCTTCTCTAGGGACACACTACTGTGTAAGAGCACAACAGCCACATTTGTGGGTGAGATCCAGGAGAAGCAGGTGAGTGTATGGCCCCAAAAGATGAGAACTGTCCTGCATGTAGAAGCAGCTCTGCTGAGCCTTCACACAATGGGATCCCATGGCAGAAGGAGGATGTGTGATCTACGGCTGCACATTGGCAGCAGCTCACACTGAATGGAGGAAATCAGACAAAGGGCAGTACCTGTATATGATTCACGCAGTTACAGAACCCAAACAGGCAAAACTCACACATATTCCTAGGGGCCACATCAGTTGATGGTTCAGGCCAGGCAGAGGCCAGTAACTGGATTGCAACTCTGGGATGCTGTTCATATCCTGCCACTCAATCCAAATGCCAATCACAAGAGGTAGTCACTTCGTGAAAATGTGTCAAGTTCTGCATGTGTAAGATGGTCCTTTGGCTGTAGGTGTCAGTGTGTCAGCGACAGCTTCCAAAGTAGGAAGGAGAATGTGGAGCTATCCATGGCCAGACTGCCTGGGAACTACTGCTTGCTTCCCACTGGCCATGGAACCTGGAGAATCACTAACCTTGCTGTGTTTGTGTCTCTTCATGCACAGACTAGGATTCCTCTACCACAGAGGTGGCAGCAAGTGCTCTGGAAGTGTTTGGTAGATGGACAGTGTAAAAGCAGAAGGGTGTCCCACAGCAAGTGCAATGCAGTGCTGGAGGGAAGTCCACATTGCTGGACTCGAGAGAGAAGGGAATGTTTCTTTCCTATGTTCCTCTTTTTTTTTTGGTCCATGTTTGCAGCACATAATGATCACATTATTTGTGTGGAGTTGCTGCTTGCACACAACGCATTACAGTTCCTTGTTCATCCCTTCCCCACCCTCGCTCCCTCCTCTCATGATCCCATTCCCATCTGAGAAGGGTCTGTCCCCGTACTTCCTGTCACCTATCTCTTATTTTGCTCTTCATTGCACTCTGGGTTTCTCATGGAAGAGAAACCATGTGATGTTTAAGCTTGTGTATCTGATTTATTGCCCTTAAAGGTAGAAAATCCTGGCTGAGTCACTCAGACCCAGCCTCCCCACTTTGCTACATTTTCTTTGACACTGCATCACTGCTGCATTGTACACCTAAAAGAGTTTGTAGGAGGAAAGAAACAAGAAATCAAATTACTAAGTGGCATCGTTGCTCATAGTAACAACTTTAGCCTAAAAAGAATTGCAGGGTATCTGAAGCAAAGCTTTGGGTACAGTGAGCTTTGGGTGTTCCCTGTGGGTGTCACTTGTTTCTCCCGCCCTTTGCCTGTTTCTCACAAGTGGTCAGATGACTGTGCTGCTTTCTGTCTCTCTGTGGCCAGGCTTGAAGGAGCTCCTCTGTGATTTAGGCAGACTGCACAGATGATGGTTCTTTACACACTTGTCTAGAGAGCCATTCAAACAAGTCTCAAATGATTCAACATCCATTTTCTGCTTTCTTTATTTAAAAGCCATTCGTTAGCAGTGAAAGGAATGGATGATGATTCTGCAGGACTCTCCAGAAAGTTATGCTCAGTGGAACAAAAAAGGTGTGGTTCTGAAAGGTCGAATAATGTATTTCTCCACTTGTGTAACATTTTTGAAGTTTTCACTCTGGAGAAGAGGAGAGTGGTTGCTAGAGATTAAAGGTGGGTGGCAGGAGGCAGGAGTGGGTGGGTACCATGAAAAGGGCAAGTGGGGACCTCACAGTGAGGGGTTCTTCAGGGTCCTGCTGTGGTGGTGGATATGCAGCCCACCACATGTGATGATAGTTTGTGCTGAATGCAACACACACATGTACACACACACACACACACACACACACACGAATGCATAAGGACATCTGAAGAGGACCTAAGTGCTGTGTTGGTGTCTTCTCCTGGCCATGACACTCCACTGTCATCTGTGAAGGGGGAAGGGTCATTCTCTGAAATCGCTCCCACCTGTACTTAGCTTAATGCACATTACAATTAAAACTACTCAGTTATCCTTATAAATGGCAGTCTACAACAGACAGATACCATTATTATCATAGTCTATTGGATCTAAAATGTCACAGAGTAGAAAATGTGCTACCATTTTGACTACAGTAAGAAAATGTACTATTTGGACTGTGTCACCATATTTCGTTTCCATAATTTTTGTGCTTAATGAATGATCTTTCAGACTCAGGGTTGTTATCACAACCCAGACTTTTGTATACAAGAAATTAAACTAGAAGCAGTGCGGATCGCTCCTGACATTTCTGCCCCTTCACACTAGATGTCATTTTTCTGAACCACATCAGCTCTGAGGTGCTGTGACCCAGTTTCCCCAAGTGCTGCCTTCTTGCCCTGAAGAGCATGAGAAATGCCCTGCCATCTCCTGCAGAGTGGAACCTTGGAAGGTCCTTCCAAGACATAGGAATGACAGAATCCTGACCCCAGCTAGGACTTGTGTCCCTCCCCTAAATGCTCCTCAGGCAGCCCTGCTGCCTGATGCATCAAAGGGTGGCCATGGTCTCATGATATCACCAGGGCCAACAGCTGGGCTTATGCAGGCAGGGACAGCATGGTCATGCCAAATTCAAGGAGGTTAAGTTGGGACAGGTCAGATGCTGTTCATAAACTTGGAGCCTGTGTCTGAGGGGCAAGGGCAGCCTGAGAGCTGGAGTGGGAGTAACGGGAGACACAGGTGCCCTGAGGTGCTAGCAGAGCTTGCCACTCTCATCAAGATGAAGTAGCCACTAGGTGTCAGCAGGATCTGAGCGTGGGTCCCTCTGCCAAAGCTCAGGCAACAGTTTTAGAGGTGGGACTTTTGGCAGGTCATGAGGGTGGGGCTCGCACCCATTTGAAGGAGCCCAGAGCCATCTGGTCCTCCCATCACACGAGAACACAGCCAGGGGTCTGCTTTACAGCGTGCATCCACCAAACATTTGCAGAGCACCCACCGCCATGTGACCTGTGACCGAGGGCAGCCCTGGTAGAGGCAAGGCTGTGAATCTGCTGGCACCTTCGTCTTTCACTCTCCAGGGCTGGGAGAAGCGAGCTCATGGTGATTAGAAGCTGCCCTCTTCGCAGTTCCTTGTGAGAGTAAGAGAAGGGTGCCCCAGGCAGATCTTGTCTCCTCTCTGGCCATTGCCACTCACATGGGGACCTCGCTGTGAGCCACTTTGAGGATGTTCCCTGTGACCTGCGGGGGGGGAATACTGGGATCGTGTTTCCCACTTCCTGTCAGAGGCCTGGGACATCATCACCATGGCTTCTCTCATCCTCTGTTGTTCCCAGTCATCTCTACTATCAAAGAGATGGTGTGGGCATGGCACTGGGCAAAGCTGCTGTCCTTCTTTCTGTTCTTATGAAGTAAAACTCTTGGGCTTGCAATTTAACCACACATCTGACCTGTCTCTATGTGTGCATGCGTGTGTGTGTGTGTGTGCGTATGGGTGGATAGGTGTGTGCATGGGTATATATGGGTGCACATGTGTGTGTGTGTGCATGTATGCATGTGTGTATGTACATGTGTGTATGTCATTGGCAGCAGATTTATGGCTGAATTTGGCTCTAGAATTAACAATGAGAAAGACAGGAAGGCACACCTGCCTCATGTTTCCAGGACGTTAAGCCATACACTGGGGTGAAAGCTGTCCCCAGAATAACTCCTTCCTGTCATTTATTACCCGTAATCAAGCTCATTAAATGTGGCCACTGATGGCATTAAAGACGCAGTCTCTGGAGACCAGGCTGATTAAGTGCACCCATGTTCCCGGGTGATTACCTCCCAACAGCCGCCAAAGGCACATGGTGATTAAGAATGCTCAGAGTTCATATGAGTTGTTTTTGTCTCCAAAATCACTTAAGACATTTATTTTGAAATTTACTGCATCAACTCCAGCCATTCATTTCAACTGAAATTTCCAATGGTGAGCAGGTTCCCACTGAAAAAGAGCAGCCAGCCGTAACAGTGCCACTGGCCACAGTGGAAACAAACTCTGTTCTGCAAGGGTGCCCAAGCCAGGCCTGCAGCACAGGAAATGGAAAGCTACAACAGACCAAGTGGAAGACGGGGCGGCCCTCCCCCATTTAGAGCTGGCCAGGATCTGGCTGCAGGGCAGACAGCCCTGAGAAAGGACTAGCAAAGCATGAAGAGAACCCATTATTTAATTTTCTACTTCAGCCCAAGCTCTCCGGCTTTCAGCTATCTTTGAAATTATTTGTCTCAGGTTCCTTCTAAAACCTTTGATTAGCTCCCAAGAAATCTACTTCTAGCTGATGAGAACTTTAAAAGTGTCTGCGTATCAGAACACAGCCTGACCACAGCTTTCAATTAGTTTTAAGGGTGTTGGGTGGCAGAACTGCTCCAGGAGAGCCCGAGCTCTGGAAGTGGCATTGCTTTGATCAGCGTCGGAAAAGCCGCATCCCACACGGAAGTGTGGCTCAAAGCAGGCGTGAGATGTTTGCATTCTCACTCTCAAGTCATCCTCTCATCTTTTAATTATGGTCTCCTTTGAGGCATGGACCACCTAATTGTTCTCTAGTGCATTTTGAAGTTTCACTCTGAGAAAATGCTTTGTTCAGTGCTGTCTTAAAGAGAGAAGAGGTTGTAGTTATTAAATATCGTTCAGTGGGATCTTTGATTATTTCTGGGCACTGTCCAACAGCAGAAAATGACAAGATTGCAAAATAACACACTGTGTTGATGTTGTGTGAAGATGAGGATTGTTGCACAGAACTGTTGAGGGTCATATTTCGTAGTTTATTTATACCCAGCTTTATTCCACAAATGACTTAAAGTGGCTTGATTACCACATTCAGCCCTAGAAAAGAAGAATGATTAGGTCAGGGAGTTCACGCAAGAAGGTAATGTGGATGGAAACAAGGAAAATCAAGTTAGGTTCATAGCAGAAAATTCTTGGCTCTGCAAAGTTGCAGGAGGTAGACCAGATGCTTCTTCCTTAATACCCTGGTGGGCGACACTGGAGAGAACATAATCAAGCAGACACAAAGTGAATCCAGACCAGTTAGAGATGTGATGAGCAAGTCCTCCAGACAAGAGAATGGAAGGGGTTTCTTTTGCTGGTCCCCAGGGAAGGGAGGCCACTGTCAGTTGTCAACAATGAAGAATATTTAATATCATCCACTGTTTCTTCAACACTTCACAGTGAAACCTGAAAGCTTAATGCCATGGTCTCTCAGGGTGGAATGCACACCCCTAAGATATCCTCTTGAACTTTGATACCTCAGAGACCAGAGAAGCCTCCAGGATAGCTCTCCAGGGCCACTATAGTGAAGTGCCATAGACCAGGAACCTAAACACTGGGATTATTGTATCTTCCCCATGGTAGGGTCTGAAGTCTCTCACCAGGCTGCTTTCCGTCTTCCAGTGTCTTCTCCTTGTATGTCTGTTCCTAATATCCTGTATGTAGAAGTCTACCCATCATACGGATTAGAACTTCCTAATTTAAGAGGAAGGTAAATTGAGGCATGGTAAGTTTTTTAAAGACTTATTTGAGCAAAAGATTATTAGGAATATCCCTGCCTCCCAGGAAACATGAGGGGAGGGTTTTCACAGCATAGAAAATAGTTGACTAGACAAGAAAATATTTGATTTCTTATTATCCTACAGTTGCCTGACTTAGTTTTCCTGTTAGAAATTCCTTAGTTATATGATTTTGGCTGCTTCTGATTAGTTGAGCTAAAGTGCTTTTTTTTTTTTTTTTTTGGATAAATATATTTCAGAGAAATTTACACTTGCATTTGCAAGTCAAGTGAAACTGAAATCATATACCAGGGTTCAGCAGCTTTGTCAGCTCAAAGGACCCTTCTGGCCTGGTCTCTGTTTTACCTGACTATAACTGACCCTGCCTAATGACCCACTCTGGTCACAGCCCTTGAATATGTTGTTGAAAACCTCACATTTGAATAGCCACATCCGTGGACACTAAAAATATAGATCTTCAGAATATAAACTGAAAGGGAACACAGTATATCCTAGGGCACCTTTTCTGGCCACTATATTCAACATGGTGCTGATGTAGTCCCTCAAACAAGTGACATCTGTCTTTATTTCCAGGAACCAGAGTTCCTGCTCGCTTTCCCCTGAGCAGGAACCTCACTTTCCCACCCTAGCTCAGACAAGCACTGGTTCCCACCCTGTGTCCAACCCTGGGTGTTGGCAGAAGGCCCTGACTCAGTTAAGTGCTGAGCACAGTCGATGTAACCTCAGGGCCTGGGGACTCAGTGGAGCTCCAGGGTGATTTTAATATGTGGACTGAGCTGAAGACAGCAGTGTAAAGCAGGAGCTCCTCATTGCCTTTAACACCCAGGTGCCCAGGGAGCACCCAGATCAAGAGAGTCAAAGCTTGGGGGGTTGAAACCCAGGCCTAGATGCGGTCAGCATCCATGGGAGCCCACTGTGCTGGGCAGGTGCATGACAGCTGGGTCCCATCGTGCACTATCTGGGTGTGGGTTCCAGATCTGATGGGATGTAATGCCCCCACACAATGTACTTTCTATTCAATTCATGAACAGCTGTGCTCAGCTGTGACTCTACTCTGGAATCATGCCAAGAGTGTTTTACAGCATTGAAGGCACATGAGGTGCACACTCAGCCCAATTAAATGACAATCTCTGGAGAGTGGGACCCCAACATCCCTGCTGTCTGACGACACAGGTCATGCCCAGCATATAGCTGACATAAGAAACCACTCTTCTGAAACACAGCACTTTTGTCTGCAGACACAGCCACTGATCTTTAGCCCAAACCACGACATCCCAGTGTGCTGTGATTTGACATGCTGGCTCCGTATTTACTGATTACTGCAGTGGGCACTTTACTGAGCTATTGCAAGGTTGAGCATGCTATATTTGATGTTGATTAATCATCTCTCTTATGTAAAGTGACAAATTGCTGTTGAATTTGCCGTGGCAGAAATGATGTGAAAAATAAGCAGAGGGCTGTGGCAGAGAACCACCCCACCTTAAAAATCCCTCATGTGCCCTATTCAAGGGCCCGATGAACCCAAAGGCCCCAAGTGCCTGCTGTGTTTCCTTGCCCTTGCACCTCCTGCATGTTGTCAGCCTGTCCCTGTTGGCTGCAGTCCCCTTCCTCCAGCTTGGAAGAGCCTCACTACGGCCTCTGCTGCCCCTGCTGCTGTCCCTGGCCTCCTCTTCCCCCGCAGCAGACCTCTGCACCTTCCTCTTGTTAGGACTCCGTGATCACACTTAGGGCTGCCCAGATGGCCCCTGCTCATCTCTCTATCGCAAGATCCCCAACTTAATCCCTCCTGCAAGTCCCCTTTCATGCATCAGACAGCATGCATGGGCTCTGTGAAATAGAATGCGGACATCCGTGGGTCGTGATTTAACTGGATGCTGCCATTCCTAGTTAAAAGAAGCACTGGAGGGATGACCAACCCAGGGGAGGCTGACCTGTCTTCAGATGGTTGTCTCTAAACCTTAAGTCCAGGAGATGGAATCTCTGTGGGGCCCTCTGCAGAGGCCTGTTCCAGTGGCTCCCACTCTGGAACCATGGAAAGTGCCTAGGTGCCTGCTTGGGCTGAAGGACTCTGTTCAGAGGGTGAAGGTGCCCACATCTCCCATTCTTGTATGTGGCCCATACTGAGAGAAGAAGTCAGAATTCAGACCCAAACATGGATAAATTAAAGCACAACCTTTCCTAGGGGTAGAAATTTACACCCTCTCACCCTGGCAAACCAAAGAAGTTGTATGCTACCCTTGGTACCAAATTGCACCTGCAAGCCCACACTGGATGTTTCCTCACAGCCCTTTGCGAGTGTCACATACCCTAATGCTTGGCATAAGTGATCCCAGTGCATCATCACTAACAGTGCCAGGGTGGCTTTATGCAGCTGTCGATGTCCTGTGTGATGCAGAGCCAGGCCACACTGATGAGCTGAATTGCACCCACTGTAGGTGGTCAATGCATGCTGCACAGCAGACACAGATGCCAACAGTGCTCTAAAGAGAGCACCACGGTTTTATAGCTTTAAAACCTGAGGCTGAAGGAGTTAAGGATTACATAAGATAATTTGTACTGCAATTAGAGTTCTCTCTAGGGTGTGATTCACTCCCAAGTCCATCCTGTCAACAGCTCAGCCTCCCTGCCTGTAGCCGCTCTCTCATCTGGACAGTTTTCTTGATGAGCAAACGACCTTCCCTGCTGCACAAACTCAGCAAGCAACATGAAGTGTGGAGGTTAATAGATGGATTTTGAAACCCAAGATAAAAGAAGATGCAGCCAGCTCTGTTTCCTTCACACAAAACGAATAATAAACTTCCCCAATGGGTTGTATGAGGAAAGCAGATTCTCCAGTTCTTCTCCCCTGTGTCTTCGTGGGATTTTAGTAAATCACCCATCATACCCCAAACCAAATCGGCAACATTGACTCGGAGTTTATCTTTAATTATATTTAAATCGCAAGGCTTAACTGAATGTATTGACATTTATACCAAGAAATTAATTGACATTCCATTAACCTCAACCAGCAAATTAATTCCTCAGCCTTGGACCTTGAGCACTTGAAGGCTGGAACACAATTATGTATTGATCACAGGCCCCAGCGTGATGTTCACGTGGGTGCCTAAAGACACAGAATCCTCTGCTTCATGCGCAGATTCAGCTGTATACATATTTGAGTCATTTTTTGTCACAAAGGAATGCAGCATCTGAGCCTCTCCACACTTGCATTTGTCATGTCAGATGGGAGAGGAGAAAGCCCGAGTCAGGAGAGCCCAGATCATCACTATCCACTAATGATTCTTTTCGCACTTGCAAATGCACACGGAGCGTGTCTCTGCTCCGGCAGTACCACTGCATGCTCAACGAGATCATGGCCAGATAAGGAAAAGGAGTGTGCTCGTCATTTATGTCAGAGTTAGGCTGATAGTGTTAGACTTTTTGAGCTCTGGATTTCACCTGCAATTTAGCTGTCAGGTGCAGACACTTGGGTTGATGACTGGCCTTCCTGCCAAAGATGGCCTGGCAGCCCCGCCTGAGAGCCAGGGCCATTTTCCTAAGCCACCAGCATCCTCATCAAGACACTGAGACCCATGCACATTGGGCTCCTGTGACCTGTCCCAGGGTACACCCTGATTAGGTGGAGTGGACAGAAATCCCTCTTAGTGTGCTTTTGCTTAACAAAAATAGATGGTGTGGTATAAGAGAAAATCCCAGATATCCTAGGGGAAATCTTTATCACTGAGTGCCAAGTGTAGTGGGTGAAGCCGGGCCACACATAATTGATTCTGGTTAGCAGGCTGAAGGAGTTGGCATACAGAACGGGCTCTCCAAAGGTGGCAGACCCTTTCTCTAACCCCTGAAGAAGGGAGATTTTGACCCTCAGGAGAAGAGTTAATGGTGTGTAATTGGTTTGCTTACCTTTGTTGCCAATTGCAACTTATCCTGATGTGTTTTCTCCCCAGTCACAGCTAGGGCTTCATGGTAGACGCTGAGCAGCAACTTGGGTTGATAGTGTCCCAGGTACCTGTTTATGCAGATGAGATTTGATCTCGAGCAATCTGCAGCCCTCGCAAGAATGCTAATGTGTCTGTGGCATACAAATTTGATTTTTTTAGGGAAAAAAAACTTCCAACAAAAAGAAATATATAAAAATAAACTATCTCTCTATCTCCAAGCGAATATGTTCAAGAAAATGTCACAACGTGGAGATGAGAGGTTTAGCTTTGTTTTTCCCCTGCTGTTTGTCCAGAGCAGAGACTCCAACTCATGTGTGGAAGCACATTCAGACTGGGTGTGCAGGGGCGACACTGGCGGGTTCCAAGGGCATTGCTTCGGAACAGAATTTGCCTTTTGCGTGTTACTCCGATTCCCACTCCCTTAACCTCACCTTGCTCTCACTTTGAACACGGGGCACCCTCTGTGCCTGGGGACAGCATGCACCCTATAAAAGATCATTGGAAGTCAGTCTAGGTAAAGTAGAGGTGAGGAGGAGCTAAAAATAGGAACAAATGAGGTCGGGGTGGAAACTTACCTGTTTAAAATACGAGCCGTGGCTTGCACTTAGACAAAACATGAAACCAGCATTGACTGGGCAGGAGGAGGGGTCTCTCAGAAATAATAAAACCCTCCTTTGGTTTGGATCAATTTGGGGAAAGGAATCTATGTCTTCATCAGGTTTTTCCCAAAGGCTAACCTTGTACTTCTGGAGCCTCATCATAGGTTTTGTTTTTTAAAAAATACTTTTTTATTCATCCATGTTTTTAGTAATAGTGTTTAACCTCTTGCGTGGAGTCAGGATATGTACATAACACAGTTTAAGTCCTTCTCCCACCCTCTTTCCCCTGCCTCATGCATCTCTTGATGTCCTTCCCATCTGAGGACCGTCTGTCTCCTGTCATCTAACTTTCCTTTTGCTCTGTATTGATACTTTGACTTTCCCACATGAGAGAAACCATGCGATGCTGAAGCATGTGCATCTGATTTATTTCACTTAACATTAAGGTCTTGAGATGCATCAGTGTCCTACAAATGAGCAAGTCTTGTTTTATGGCAGAATAGTAGGTTTAGAGGTAAGTAGCTCATCACTGTGCTGATTTTCCTTTTTGGACACTGATATATTTAACCCTTCCCCATTTGGAGTTTGAATTATTTTATGTATGAGTCATGTAATACAGTTTTCTCCAGCATCACATTCACAGATCTTATTAAGTGAGAGTTTTAAAGATTTGAAATGTGCCTTTGTGATAGATCTGTGAGGTATTTGCATGTTACTGTCTTCTGCACAGGAGCAGACTCCATGGTAGCATTTCCAACACATATTTTCATGTGCAGACACCTAGAGGGGGAGGTACTCACTGGGCTGCCTGTGCCGATGGCACCTTATACATCTACATACAAGCAGTGCCTGCCTCTGCTCATGTCTCCCCCCTGCAGGTGGGGGTTTCGGTGCCCAGGATGTGCTGAGCACAGGAAGGAGGTCTCACAAACTGACTGCTGAACCACATGATCTCGGTATAGGACCCCCTAGATCAGACCTGGCAGTGGGCCTGGTGGGGGGAGCACACTACTCTGAAACACAAGCCCCAGAAGCCATTTTGGCCAAGGAAGAGAAAGGCCAACACTGCAGAGTGGGAGCATCCAGGTGAGGCATCAGGAATGGCTTGATCCAGAAGCTGGGAAGTATTTCCAGGGGAGCTCTGGTGTCATTCCTTCTTGGACATCTGCCCAAGGGCAGCCTCTCCCAGCCCCTCCATGGACTGATCGGGAGGGGCTCCTTCAGCATCCCTAGAGAGGGACTCAGCTGGCTGGTGTGATGGATGGAGGTTTCAGAGAGAGAGCAGAATCACTGGCCACTTCCCTAGCTCTACAGGGAACACATCCATCACTCAGGAATCCCACCCTCCACTCTGTCCATGCTTTGGGTCCGCCATCCTTGGGCTATTTGTCTTGGTGCAGAAATGAAAGGCACAGCTAGAAGACACCCATGGTGATGCCGGGTCCTGGCCAGAATCCCCCAGGCCCGAATGGCCCTGTACCTCTCAGCCCTGCAGGGCCCAGCTTCCCTAGGAAGGCAGCTGGGTGTCTTTGGAGCTGTCCTTATGATTGAGGTCCATTGCTGTCTCTCCCAGGGCAGGGCCCAGGGTGACAGGTGTCTGCAGTGCAAGGGATGGCTCCACACAGTATGGTCACCCTGGCCCCGGGCAGCATTCAGATGTTCTGCAGACAGTTCAGTAGGCCCCGTGTGTCATCTGAAAGCATGCCTTTTCTTTCCTTTCCCTTTTCCCCACTGTGCTGGTCTATAATGTGGCTTGGTTGCTTGTTCCTACTTTGATGAAGATGTTTTTGTGCTCTTCCTCACCCTGTAATACAAGCAAGCCTGGCTCAGGGACTCTGCTTCCAGTGGTCCTTGGCGTTTCTGCACTGCTTTATTTTCCACAACAGCCTCACATGGAATCTCAAGCCCACACTTTCTCATTATCACTGGGAGCCAGGATCCAACTACCTCATAATGTCTCCCAGTGAAGTATTTACATATTGAGATAAATGTTATTTTGTTATTTTTTAAAGTGATTTCCCATTTCTCCCATGATAAACACCAGGAATTGGCAAACTATTCCTATGAAGGGTGAGACCATAATATGCTAGGTTCTGTGGATCACAGACTTGCTAAGCTACATAATCTATTTTTAAAAATTAAAAATGTGAAACCCATTTTTAGCTCGGGAGGGCTGCATAAACAAGCTGTGGCTTGGATCCAGCCAGCTTGCTGCTGTGTGCTGCTGATGGGCTTCTGGGAGACACCACTGCAACCCTGACCCGTCTCCTACACTGCCTGCCTCAGTCCCCCTCTCTGATCCCCCCCACTGATCCATCCGCCTGCCAGCCATGGGCACCTGTGCCTGCCATGCATCCCCACAAAGGTCACTTCATCCTTGGTCTCTGTGGCCACACCAGATCCTCTGAAATTGGCCACACCAGGCCCTTTGAAATAGGCTCGTGGCTCAACAAAACCTCTGTGTTCCATCTGTCCTTAGGGTTGTCAGTTTTCTTTCAAGAGCCGTACTGTTCATAGGAGCTACATCTTCCCCATACCTTGTATGCTCTGGGAAAGCTATGGTCTTCAGCTTGGGGTGGGGGAAGCTTCCCGAGTTGAGGCGTTTGCTGATTTCCTCACTGTTTATACTCCTGCGTGGCCAACTTGGGGCTGGCCAAGGGGTGTCTCTGGTGTGGGGTTGGGAACAGAGGTGCCACCACTTGGTCATAATCACCTGCTGCTCACCTGGGAATCTCTAGGCCCATCAGCAAGCAGCATAACCAACGCATAGCAAGGCTTCCAGAAATATCCAGGGGGTTACTGATTGACTGATCAATTGACTGGTTGATTGATCGATTGAAGAAAATGTTAAAATAAGGAACAAGGAAACAAAGGGGAAAGGGGAAAATTCAGCACTGCGGGTTGCAGCCTGTCCATCATTTTTTCTTTTCCAGATTGATTCTGGTCACCAGAGAGTATATAAGAAGACAAATTTATAGTGACGAAAAAAAACTCATTATCAAGTACATACATTAAAGAAATCATGCATATTTTACTTCATAATAAAAGGTTTTATACAGAAAATGCTAATGAAAACGTTAGAAAAATATGCCAGTAATGGAAAAGTTTAATAGTGTGATAGTGTCAAAGAAGAAACAATTTCCTTGAGTAATATCCTTTTTGGAGTCTTAAAAATGAGCTTTGAGGGGTCTAGGGAAGGAGGACAGTGGCCCTTCTGCATGGGCAAACCCGGTAGCTGGGCTCCATCCCTCGCAAGTTTCCGGGATGCTGTTGCAGTAGGCTCCCGGCCAGTGGAAGAACCCTTCAGAGCCGGGCTGCCCAGGTGAAAGTGGCTGGAGGAGGCCTCGCTGTGGCCTAACTCCCTTCTCATCTCTTACACTGGGTCTCCATGTGGCACTTATTAGTTGCCTTTGGTATGTGTCTCTATTTCCCCAGCCACAGCAGCTGAGCAGATCTTTGTGCATAAATGACGCATGGCACGGTAGGAAGAGCCTGGCAGTGACAGCGTTTCTGGCAAAGGAGAGCTTTGGGATGGCCCCACTGGGGACTTGGGGCTGTGTGCAGTGCCCACACTGCACTCACAAAGGGTAAAGAGGCTTCAAACTTCTACACCATGGGCACCTGTCGAAGGCTTCCCAGGGATATAAACCCTAGGGCACTACGGAGCTTTGAACTGTGGCAGGTGGCTCCAAGGTGCAGGGCTTTAGAAACCAACACAAGAGATCCAGGGTGGAGGGGGCAGGAGGGAAACGGGCAGGAAGGGCTGGGGATGTGGCTCAGGGTGAGTGTGATTCCCAGCACCTGTGCCAACTTCAGCTTTTGAGAACCATCTGGAGAAACCTCGGTTGGAGATGGAGCTTCAGTCCCTGCTTCCCCCACCCAGCGTGCCATGGCCCACCATGTTCACACGTACACTGGGAGCCAGTTGTCCACTGGGGCGGCTGCCTAGAGAAGTTTGATCATCATGGGCTTTCCAAGGGCTCGCCACAATGTACTAGTTTCCCAGTCTGGGAAAGAATACAGGTTGCTCTCCCGAGCCTTGGCCTACAATCGTTCAGCTGTAAGTGGTTCTTCTGCTCCTGGGTCCACGTCCATATGAGTTTTGATCTCTCTCCTGCGTGGTTAAGCTTTCACATCCAACGCCATTGTTTCCACATCTCCCCTTTGATTCATAGACACATCACAGGACTTAAACAGAGTGCCCTAAAGGTGAAGCCAATTTCAAAGTACCTTGCTGTAAAAATGTCCCTTCTTTGCTTATTCAGAATTCTTTTGAAGCACTCAAATCCAGCGTCAGGGACCCCAGTGAGCTTTACATAATGCACAGACCTGTGTGGGAGCTAGGAGAGAAGGGCTCCTTGGGGTCTTGGTCTTCAAGAGCACGGCCCTTGTCACCCTAGAGTGGGGCGCATGACCTGGGAGCAGGGTGTGCTGCAGCCAGGCTCCTGGCTCCTCCTTGTACCTGCTGGCAGCTCTGGAAGAATGCTTGCCGTCTCTGGGACCTGATTCCTCTTCTATAAACTGAGAGCAAGAACATTATTTCATGCCCTGCATGATTACATAAGACATAAAAAGTTCTTAAAGCCACATTTGACACATGAAAAATACCCACAAGTTTCACTCTTGCATCACTCTGGAAGCAGAGGCAAAAGTACCCTAAAATAAGATCTGAGAAACATGTCCTGTTTTGGCACTGGGCTCTCTGCAGGGCTCCCACTGAAGGGCCTGGGCTGTGAGCCACGGCTGGAGGTGAAGCTGGGGTCCCGGTCTCGCCTGAGCCGTGACTCATGGAGGGTGGTGTTGCTCCTGGCCAGCAGGTTTGTCTTTCTCTGTTTAAACGAAGCCCTTTCTCATGAAATCCTCAAAGGTTGAATCCAGTGTGCAAAGGAGCCCACAGCAGTGGAAGTTACAGAAGAAAGAGTAACTTTCCGAACAAGGGAGCTGTTACTCAGCCTCCTTGTGGGAGGAGGCCATGCTGTTGAGCATTTCCTCTCGGTCCAGGCCCAGGGCTCAGTCCCCGGGTCCCCACCTGGGGTGCATGTACAAGGTCAGCCTGCCATGGGATGGGTGACGACCAGCAAAATGTGGAAGAAGACAGATCCAGGGCTTAAAACTGCGTCACTGGTAGCAGCCATGCTAATGAGAGAAACTAAAGCTGCAGCAGGCCCCAGGCACAGCACATCTTCCGGTATCTGCACTGACAGAGCCCTGGCCTTTCCCTGAAAGACTGTGTGCTGTCCATGCAGAACCTGCCCCATGCAGCAGCACTGCTGCCTGCCAGGTGGGGATCCTCACCCCCCAAGGCTGGAGTTACTGCATTCAACCATGGCTTAAGGTTTAAGGAGGCACAAGGCTGAGCTTGTGGCCTGCATCTGGGCCACCAGAGGTGATTCTTCCAGTGCAGTGCTGTCTACACCCAGGCCCTATGGCTGGAATTCTGCTCTTCTCCCTCCTGGTTTGTAGTCACAGACATCTAAACTCAGAGATCTCCTCAGTTCACCTGTGTCTTCACCATTCTTACCAGTCCTCTCCTCCAAGTCCACTAAGGCCGTGTTTTCTTTCTAATGTCATTGTATAAAGAATACATGCAAAGGCTGAGATGTCCACCCCCACTTCTGGGAGCCTCTAACGCAGTCATTCACACACTCACCCTGTTTAAATCTGGCAGTGGAGAAATAAACAGAAGGGCAGGAAGTGGAGGGGAGGTAGGACCTGGAGGGAGGAGGGAGGCCCCGCTTGACTCCAGGGGCCCATCTGGAGCCTGCTGGGGCGGTGCGGGTCACTGGTTTATTTTTAAAGTTCCTCCAGGCAATTCAGATGCAAAAGAAAGGTGGAACTTGTGGCTCTAATCAGACACATTTTATAAATGCCTGCACAGCCTGCTCTATCTTTCTCCCGGGAGAGAGCAGATTTCCTTCTGGCAGATAGCAGGGATTGCGTTCCGTGGTGAACAGATTTGAAAAAGACAATATGACTACTTTTCACAGCACACCTCCATCTCCGGTCTCCACACACTCTCTCTCTGTCTCTCTGTCTGTCTGTCTCTCTCTCTCTCTCACACACACACACTCACACATACATACACACACACACTGCCAGGGCACAGTCTTCTCTTTAGAGTTAAGCAGAAAGAAGTATTAATTATCACCGGGTCACAGGCCTTCTGGAAGTTCTCCAGTGTTAACTACTCACTCAGAGTCAGTAAAGTTCAAATCCCCACTGATTTTCTGAGATGCACAGGCTGAGGCACTCCAAAACCAGCTTGCTCCCTACAAAAGGTCCGAAGAAAGTGCTCAGGAACTCAGGCTCCAGCCCCAGTGCTGCAGGACTTCACAGAAACCCATGTAAACAGAGATAGGTCTGGGAAAAACACGCTGGCAGAGTTTTGCCCACAAGTTCTGGAGAGACAACTTCCTTGCAGTTCGTTCCGGCCCCCAGGCTCAGATGTGCAACCTGGAATGTTCCATCCACACAGCAAGGGGCTCAGCTCAGAGGAGCCCTGGCTGTTCTCCTGTCTCGGGAGCTGAGGTGGGCTCCTAACCCACAGAGACAAGGCTGTAAAAGGGAAGGAAGCAAGCGCCCCTTGGAGGGTGGGAAGAACTTACAAGAGCTTAGGAGGTATTTCTGAAAAAGACGGACTGGGTCACATCTGTCCCAATTCCGATGGGAGGAGGGACATAAGGGTTCCAGTTATTTGAGGCCAAGGCACCTGGAAGGAATTGGAGGAGTGGGCTGGAGTTTTGGCAGGGAAGGAACAACTCAGGGGAGGAGTCTCCATGGCCTACCCAGACCTCAGCTGTGGCCAATTCTCCCCCACAAATCTATCCTCTGGGTGACTGAGGACGCAAAGTGGGGCCAGCACCGCCAATGTAGACATGACCTTGTCTCATCAGCAAAGCCCAGCACCGGCATTCCCATAAGCTCTCGGTAGAAAGACCAAGCGCATTCGCCAGTGTCTCAGCCCCAGACGTCTTCCAGTTGGGCTGATGATGGCACTTTGGGGATCTGAAAGACAACTACATGTGGATTATGCAAAGAAAGAAGGGGTGTGCATGTGTGGGTGTGTGCAGTGGAATATTATAAGCCTTTCAAAAGAAGATCCTGCCCTTGTCCATATGGAGGAGCCTGGAGGACATCATGCTAAGTAGAATAAACAGACAATGAAAGAAATAAATACATTGCATCTCATGGATGTATATACAAGCTATAATGGGAAGATATGGTGAACGATTAAATTAAAAATATACATACAGCACAGTAAAAGACACTGTCATTAATATCCCTTGAAATCCTCCTGCTAGCTTCCAACCTGCTCATCTCCTCATTCCTGCCCTTTCTGAAGCAGCTCTGTGCTGCCCTGGCTGCCTGATGCACTGAATCAATCCAAAACTTTTTCCTCACACGGTCACTGTGACTTTGGGAGGAGCCAGAAGTTGCACGGTGCCAGACCCGGCAAGTAGGCTGGATGAGGACGCAGCGTCATGTTCCTGCAAGCCTGCCTGTCTCCTGGATGGCGCCTGGCAACAACATTCCCGGTAGTTTCTGTCACGTCACAGAAAGATGCTCATGGAGAAGGACTTCCAGAACTGCTTCAGAGAGTGCCAAGAAAGAGCGGATCAGTGTGTTGGAATGGAGCGGAGTATTCAGGAGGGAATTAATGGCAATGTGTCTTTACTGTAATAAATTATTTAATTTAAACATTCACTGTGTTTTGCAATCACATCTTGTGAGAGGATTCTTTAAAAAATAGACAGGTTTACAGAGAAAGAGAATGAAATGGTGGTTACCTGGGCCAGGGGCGAGGGAGATAGGTGAGAGAGGACAGGGCGGCAATAGGGAACAGACAGGACCTGCCCTCCTGCCGGAGTGGTGACATGGTTGTTGTGCTGTGTTTGGGGTTCCTGCTTTTGCACACTTTTGCCACAAAGACAAAGAAGAACATGAGTCTGAGAAATGATGGATATGTCTATTTCCTTCTCTGATATAACCTTCTACGCTCTGTGTGCCTCCCGTGACATCATGGTATATACTTTATACATGATCCAATTTATTTTAGAGAAGAAAAAAATAAAATGGGATGGTACCATCACCTTGCAGGACCATTCATGCACGCACAAAGCCAGAAAAAAGGAAAGGAAGGAAGGAAGATGGGGATGGGGGAGGGAAGGCGCTTGCAGGGCTCAGAGGTTTGACTCCAATTCTCACCTGAGAGAGAGACAGAGACAGAGAGGGGGAGGGGGAGAAAGAGGGAGAGGGAGGCAGAGGGAGAGGGAGGCAGGATTATCCATAGTCCATTATCCACAGTCCACTGTAGCTGTACCTGTCAGACTCTGAAGTAGAGGCTGATGCAGGCTGAGCTCTGCCAGGGGCTCTGCTTTCTGCTCCTTTGAGCTCACATCTCTGCTTCCCCTCCTCTTCCCTTTGTCTCCCCTGCAGTCCTCCTCTCCCTCTGCCTCTGTTTCTGTCTTCCCTCTCTCCCCCATTCCCTTCCCACAGACACCCCCACCCTGACACCAGTAGGAAGGAAGCCCCACAGAGCCCTGCTCCTGTCGCTGAGCCTCCCCACAGTACACTTGCACGGGGGTGACGGCACCATGGCCACGTCCCACAGCCTTCACTTTTGCAGGGCTGCAGGCAGCGGTCTTCTGAGAAGCTGTCTGACTGTGTGCAAGTGGCTGCAGGGCGGCTGTCTCTGCCCTGGCATGCGAGGCTGGCTGTGCCCCAGAGTCCACACCCCCACTCATTTCCACATTTGCTCTTCCAGGGACGGCTGCCACCACAGCACCTTTTTAGCTTGTCGCTTAGAAGAGCAGGTATTATGTAAAACTCATCATACAGAGGTAGAAGCTAGTTAAACCAGCACAGTGGCACTGAAATGCTGCTGGTCATCTCCCTTTGGCTGGCTTTGGATCCAGGTCTGTAGGAAACTCTAGCATTTGTCACAATTCCTCCTGTCTCCAGGTAGCATCTGGTGACTTCTCTGGGCTTTGTCATGCTGTCCTTGGTGTATTCCCTCACCCCGTCCTCACTCCAGCATCACAGCAGTTCTGCCTCCCCTCACCGGAAATCAAGCCCATTGTCCTCAGACACCCTTGAAATTCTGTGCACTGCACTGGGCTGGCTGTGGCATAGGAAAATCTAATATAGTAGCATAAATGTTTGTCAGAGCACAGGAAGGAGCCATCCTGGATAGATTGGTTTGAAAACATCAAAGAGCACAGTCTTGGTTTGCCATAATTATTCACAACCCCTAGCCCAGACATGGCGAGCAGATGCAGGAAGAGGGAGCTGACACCCTAAAGGGGGCAGCTGAGGCAGGCAAATGCATGGGAAGAAAGTGTGGGGATGATGGTTTGTCCTTAAAGCATCTTGGCTGGGATGCCAGAGCTCCCCACTGTGCCTGTAGTGGTACGCATGGACTTGGTCAGCTGCAACTGCTCCAGCCCTCACAGTTGCTCTCCTCTCCTGCTCTCCAGTGCAGACAGCAACTCCGAGGAAGTCATGCAGGTCGATGTGGAGGTGGAAGATCCCAGTGACCCTCCAGTCACACAGCTCGTCACGTGGCAGGTGGAGTACCCCGGAGACATCACCTCTGACCTGGGTGTGTCTGAGATCTACGTGCGTCAGAAGGACTTGGTTGGAGTGATCCCACTGGCCATGGTAAGGTGTACGGGGAGAAGAGGAGACCAGCCCAGACTGGGGAGGGATCACACTGGTCAGACTGTAAGCCAGGGAGCCAAGGGGAGGTTTCCTGCCAATAGGGATTCTGGGATTCTGGCGTCTCTCATGAGTAGTTCTCTTAAACTATTGTGTGAAAATGCACCAGAGGTGGCAGTGCACTCCAGTAATCCCAGCACTCGGGAGGCTGAGGCAGGAGGATTGTTTCAAACTCAAGACCAGCCTGGGCTACAAAGTGAGCTTAAGGCCAGCCTGAACTGTGTAGGGAGAGCCTGTCTCAAAAAGACACAGAAAAGAAAATACTTGAGCTGCAGGTGTTAGACAGGGCCTGGCCTGTGTGGAAATTGCAGTTCTGTGATACACGTGACAGGCCCTGTGGATGTCAATGGCTCCAGCCACATGCGGGGGTCTGGTAAAGCTGCTCTTCAACACAACTCGAGGCTCAGCACTTCCCTGTGGGCAAAAGCAGGCAGCAGAGTGGCAATGGCCAAGCGAGGGTGTGACTGGACTGCTCCCCTGCACACCTGGCCCCAGGCTCAAGCAGCCGGGCTCCAGCTGTGCGTCTGCTGCTCTGTACCTCCTCACAGCCGGGAGCAGCCAAAGTGGGGCCTCTGCTCGTCATCCACACACCTCCGTGTGTGTCTCCATTTCTTGATCTGCAGAGGCTGGGAAGAAAGCATAGGGACACGTGATGTTGCTGTTAGGATAAAACATAACCGAGGGCACCCGGCTGATGTTGGCCGGAGCATACACACAGCAGCAGTCAGCTGGGAATAGGCTTGTGTGCATACTGAGTGCTGCACCCCAATAACAGGAGTGAACTGGACCCCAACACTTGCACTCTGAGGAGTTCCCAGCTGCCCCCTCCCTCCCAGCAGCTGCACCCAAGGGTGAAGTCTGAGCCCCAACACCTGTCTGTATCCAGGGTGTTCCAAGGCCTCTCTCTTTGGTTAAGGAAAGAACTTGCTGCTAGGGGTCATGGTGGCCATGGTCAGTAAATTATTAGGCTTTTGGCAATTTTATGTGCACAGGGAGATGTTTGTTAGAGAAGCAGGAGCCGCAGGACATGTGGGTGGGGCTGGCTCAGTGCATGGGGGTCGGGGCTGCCAGGTCCCAGGTTTTAGAGAATTGCCCTGGCTCCGAGCAGAGAGTGAGTTTAGAGCCTCTGTAGGGTGAGGGAGGACCTGGGACTCTGTGGGCATGGTGTCACTTGCGCAGGCGCACTGATGGCCCCAGTGCTGGGGATGAAGCCTCCTGTGGCCAAGGGGCACCGCAGAGTTGCCCTCACCTGCACAACCCCAAATAACAGCAACCGCGCCTGAGTCCCAGCAGCAGGAGGAGGCAGAGGGCCGGAGGGTGGACCCGGTCTCGGCCCAGAATTCTCTGTCAGCTCCAGTCCCTCACGGAGGAGCATGGCCACGGGCCCCATTGGCCTACAGGGGCGGTTGAGAAAGGGGAGGCCAGAGTGAGCAGGACACACAGGAGGAGGCTGAGGTTACAAGGGTGGCAGAGCAGAGCAGAGAGCCACTGGGAGAGATGCAAGCGGGAGATGCTGGCACCTCCCCGGGTATTGTGCGAGGGTGGGAAGGAAAGACGGGAACAGACTCTGTCCTGGCTGTGAGTCCCACCCTAAATCCCAGCGCAGCTCCGAGACACTGCGCACAGCCTCGGCATTTAGGAGATTTGTTTCTATTACAAAAGGTATTAGTTTTTCTTTTCTTGCACAGCTATCTTTGCATACATCCCTGATGGATTCCTGGAGTTGATCATTTAGAAATAAATTTGAGCCCAAGGACTCAAATCCAAGGATATGCAATATTGTAATACCTTTCCTTAATGGTGACCAAATTGCCTTCTAGAAGGTTGAACTAATTTACAATCCCACCTGCTGTGTGTAATGATACTCAATCCTCTGTGCCTCTACCAATGCAGAATACTAAGATTTTTTAAAAATAGATGATCGATTAAGTAAAAATTATATCTCCATGTTGCCCTGATTTGTCATTCATAGCGTACATTTTTATTTATCTCCTCATTAAAGATTTGTTCTTTGCTCATTTTATTTTTCTCCTGGTAATTCAACTTCTTACTGCTCTGTTATTTCTTTTATCATGGAAAAAACACATCCTGTTAACTTACCATCTTAACCATTGTAGGGATGCAGCTTGGTGGCATTGAGGATGGGCACATTTGTGGGTTGCTGCAGAACCCAACCCTGACACCTGCTCAGCCCCAATTCCTCTGTTCCTCAGACCCTGGTGCCCACCTTCCTCTCCGAATCAGATTAACCTTTGCACTCTGCATCAATGTCCCTAACTGATTCATCGCACACCTCTAATTTCACTGAATGTGTGTTTTAGCAAACAGGAGGTTTTCCTGTCTGTTTAATTTTTTATGTGGTCAAATCTATTGATTTTTTCCATAACGGGAATCCTTCATCTCCTCTAATTGTGTCCAAGAGGAAAAACCATACCTGTTTTTAATGGCTTTGTATGCTGTCTAGATAGTAAAATATTCCAAGCACAACACATACAATTGAAAGGCCTACAACCTCCACCAAGCAGCACAGGATGCAGAGAGGCAGCACAGCCACTCTGTGAGGGCCCTCAGTGCACAGCTGTCCCATCTGGCTGGGTCAACTTCATCTGCAAGGGAGATCTGAAAGCAGATGCAGTTTGCCTGGATTCCAGGGCCTTGAAAGCATTTGTATTTTCTTAATCCAACTGTGCATTTCTAAGAGTTTTATTGCATGTTTTTCTACTCAGGGAAGTGCGTGTTACTACACTGTAGGTCAGATATGACCTCCTTAGAGAGGAAATGTGAGGAAAGGCCGTGAGCTGTGCATTAGCACCAGCCACTGAGTGCCCATCTGGGCTGGGCCTGGGTGCAGGCAGCTGTGCGCACCATCGCAGGATGACACCTCATTCTGGGCAGCGAGCTCATGGTGCCTAATCGCTGCCTCCTGGGTTTTACTGAAACAGGGGCTCTCGGCTCACTGCCAGGTTCAGACAGCAGCTCTGGTCTGTGCTTCAGCACACCAAATCCTCTGAGCCAGGCCCCCAGTGCCCTGCAGCTGTCAACACATGTGTGCCTTTGGGGAAGAGGCTTGCAGGGTCGCAGCTGTGGTCCTTGGCATGAGCTCAGGAAGTGGAAGAGGCTGATCCTGCTCTGCTGGGGACCCGCCAAACCTGCCCTCCCTCCTCAGGCTCCCAACCCACCTCCCACCTAGCCTTGCATCTCAGTCTTGCCGTGCACACACTGGTTATTATTACCTGTCTGGGGCTGGGGTAAAGCCCC